>ML686111.1:590708-637139 GCA_007922175.1 Pelusios castaneus
GGAAGCCCTGCAGCTGGGCTAGGGGGCTGGCTGTGGGCAGTGCATGGTGGGACAGGTGCCCACCATGCACTGCTCTTCTTTCACAAAGGAGCATTCCAAGGGTGAATGCTCCTTTGCGAAAGAAAGAGCACGTGTGTACATGAGAAAGCGCAATACTTATTGCGCTTTACTTGTCCCGCAATAACTTATTGCGGGACAAGTTTTCTCATGTAGACATAGCCTCAGTTACCATGACTGGAGGGAAAAGGGGCCGGTTGCAGGAATTGCTAGCTAAGGCCCTACAACTGGCCTAAGTTACAAGCGCAGGTAAGCCTTTGGGTAAAATAGATGTGTGCAGACTGTTTATTGTTTTAAAGTCCTTTCTCTCTAAGTGCTTTGTTCCTCTTGTTAAAATAAATAGTTCTTTGGTTTAAGAAGGCTGTTGTGTCACTGTAATCACCTCTGGTCAGAGTTGCCTGAAGGGAAGAAGCGCAGTCAGACCTGCTGGGAGAGCACATTGCTATGCAAGGCATTGTAGCCCAAGGCCTGGTGTAAAATTCAGAGAATCACAGAATTCTTCTCTGCAATGGATTAAGATAAAGGCATGAGGATTGACACTTGACATGTGCACTTATTGAGACCAGAAAGGGACAGAAGTGCAGCTAGCTCTGTTACGTGACAGTTCATGTAAATTCCATGAAAACTATGGAGAAAATACGCATAGAAGAATTATATGAGATAAAATAGAGGGAAATCTCTGAGGCAGATCTAGATTATATCCATCCCAAGCCACTGCAAAGATCACAGGGAAGGGCACTGGTGATGCATAGTTCAAGCTGAATGACATGGACCCAATGGGTTGAAAGCAATAGATATTCAGTCTGAGTATATTCTTCTGCTCAGACTTCTTGGAATAGTAAGTCACATTGTTCTAACTTGATCCTTTGCCTGTGTGGTTTTATAAAGCAAAAGTACTTTGTGGGCAGTTGATTTCCTAAAGCACAATCTATTGCTTTTTTCTTTTAAATAAAGCAAGTGCTCTATTTTTGAAATAACATAATAGGTGAAAAATGACTTAGCCACCTTGGTGGCAGGGCAGCAATTTGTTGTGCTGCCAACTGAAAGACCTGGATCAGGGGCAGATTTGGGTTCCCAGGCTCTGTGCCAGAAGAGCTAAGATATTTTTGAGGTGATGTACTTGGACTCTAGGGGGAGATTGTTGACTGGCCTGAGCTGCTTTAGAAAACATCCTACCAGCAGTTTGACAAAACAGCACTGATCTTTGCTCTGCTGCCCTGCCTTGGATGTGGGTTATGCATATAAGGTGCTCTTGTTATGGTGGCTACAAATGCCGCTGTAGAATTCAGTGTATGTAGAATGTACATTTATTTACATGCAGAGGTTTTTTTAAGTGATTAACAGCTGGTCATTGATGGATATGTTGTTATTTATTTATTTACTTACGTATGTCACTAAGGTCGCTGTAACGACTGACGTGGGAGATTAAAATGTGTAAGTTCAGCTGTCTGTATGCAGTAAAGGTGTTTCACTTAATCAGCGTTAAGGGTATTGTGCCATAGGTGAACACAACATTTTACAGAAAAAAAAAAAATGAAGACAATGGACCAGATGCTGGCTTCCGTTAACATTGGTGTAAATCCAGAGTAATTCCATTGATATAAACTGGAGTGGGCACCAGTTTATCTGAGAGCCAACTTTCTCCCCTCGGTCTATGTTGCTTGCAATGGAAGACCCTGATGCAGCAAATATAATCTCATTCAATAAGACCAGGGCTTTCTTGGTGATGGTAGTCAAAGGTACTGAGTACAGTGCAGATCGGTTAACACGCGGTTGTAGGGAGACAAGCCATCAGGACCGCGTGTAAAACGGACCGTGTGTAAACGGGACCATGCTGAAATCCATTCACAGTGCAGAAGGCTCATGTCAACATAGGCTACTCAGCTACTGTAACTTGATTTCATTTAAAAAAATTAAATATATACAGTAAATGTTAATTTATAATCTGATTTTTAATATGCAAAATTTGTAATATGCAAAAATACACAAAAATCACAGAAACATTATAAAATTATTGAAACAAATACAAGAATCAATGTTTGTTGAACCGTGAAAACTGTGATAAAAATGTGTGAAAATAATAAACACAGTGAAATCCATTTTGAATATTTATTACCATAGAGGACATATTACATGATTCCACAAAGTCCAGAGAGTTCATAATCCAAGAGGCGCTTATATAAAGTTTATGTAGTCCGCAGGTTCATCTTGCTGGGATGGAGGTTTTATGAAGTACGAAGTTATTTTCTGCTGTTTCCCAGCCTTGGCTTTCTTTTTCTTCACGAAATCGATCATCCCGCGTAGCTGTAAAATTTGGATAGTTTCCGCATCTTGCTCCTCCATATATTGTGCAAGAGTTTCGGCAGCATTTAGCGCTTCTGAATGGGAAATTTTGGCTTTTTCAACATAATTCTCATCGTTGTCATCTACTCCTTTTTCCTGTAATCGTTCCTCATCGCTTTCGCAGTCCGACCCAGTCTCACAACCTGTAATTATTTCTTCTTCTGTCAGATCTTCTGTAGTTGAGCCATTTTCATTTAGTTCTAGCCACTCATTTATGATTTCAGGCGATGTGTTTAAATTAAAGTCTTTAATTAATTGAAAAATAAATTTACCTTTGTCTTCTTTTGTTTGTGTTTTTGTTAGCAGGATGTCTTCTTCTGTAAACCCTTTGAATTCTGGTTCTGAATCAGTATCATTTGGGTTTTCAGAGGCACAACTGTTGACAGAAAAAGCTGGCCCGAGAGCCTTCATCCAGCAATTTTCAATAGATTTTTGTTTCACGCCATCCCAAGCTTTTTTCACCAAATAAATTATTTCTTTTATGTTTAGTTCTTTTAGAAAGTCGGAAACACTTGATGACTCGCACGAAATCATTTCTGAAACCAAGTCACCTCGATAATTAGTTTTAAAGTTTTGAATAATCCCCTGGTCCAAGGGTTGGATTTTAGATGTTGTGTTGAATGGCAGATATAGCACACGGATTTGTCCATCATTTGAAACCAATAATTCAGAAGGAGGATGGGCCGGACAATTGTCAAGTAGCAGCAGTGCTTTAGGTTCGAGTTTTTTCTTGCGGAGATGTTTACGCACAGCTGGAACGAAAGAGTTGTGGAACCATTCTTCAAAAATGCTTCTAGTCATCCAAGCATTTTTACTGCTGGAGTATATAACAGGCAGTTTGGCTTTGTTAAGGTGCTTAAAGCACCGAGGGTTGTTGAACCGACCAATGAGAAGCGGTGTGAGCTTGTGACTGCCTGTCTTGTTCGTACAAAATAAAAGGGTGACCCGGTCTTTTATTTTTTTAAAGCCCGCTGTTTTTTGGGTTTCATATTTCAAAGCTAAAGTTTTGTCTGGCAAAAGTTTTGCAAATAAAGCAGTTTCATCACAGTTATACATTTGTTCTTCATTATAATTTTCAGTTTCTATTATAGTTTTTAATTTGGCGGGAAACTCATTGGCAGCAGTCTCATTGGCTGATCAGCTTTCTCCAGAAATGCTAACTTGGGAAATACCGTGGCGAGTTTTAAAGCGGCTTATAAAGCCTTTGCTGGCTTGATATGTTTCATCGCCCATTAAAGTTCCAAACTTAGTTGCTTGGGCTTGGAGAATTGGGCCACTTAGCGGCGTTCCCTTAGCTCTCTCTTGGACAAACCATGTGCTCAATGCTTTGTCTACATCAGGCTTTGCCGAATAACGCACGCGTTTTCGCTCCAGACTAACTTCAGAATCTACGTTTTGTACAAAACTGCGCAGCTTTGTTTCGTTTTTTATCCAACCTCGTAGAGTTGATTCTGCAATCCCAAGATCTCTAGAAATTTTGGCTTGGGTTTCACCATTATGTACCCGATCTATAGCTGCTAATTTTTCTGCAACGGTGTATGAACGCTGACGCTTGACTCCTGCCATTATGAACTAAGACCTATGCTAAAATATCTACAGTAGGCCAACTTACGATTTTAGGTCAGTGATTGAGAATGTACGGTAGTTAGCTCTACGGTGCAGTTTTAGATACTGCGTGTTAACGAGTCCCGCGTGTTAAGTTGGTAGCTTTGGGGGACGTGACGTTACCGCGTGTTAAACGAATTCGCGGGTAAACCGTTCGCGTGTTAACCGATCTGCACTGTACCGGCACCTGTTTTTCACAGCGATGCGGTCCCAGCTCCTCCCTGGCTGCATACTGGAACTTTTTTTTTTTTTAAACAAAAAAAAGCACTGAATAGGACTACTGATTGTGCATAAAGATAAGCATGGGCATATATCTTTTGCAAGATATAGGCCTACGGTCTTTATCCTACAAGCTGATCTGTGTGAAAGAAACTTGTATGCCAACACTCCCATTCATTTCAGCGAAGATTTACATAAGTGCAGGACCCTACTTAAGCAGATCTGCATCCAAGATCCCAACCCTACACAGACTTCTACATATGCTTAATTTGACCCATGAATGTCCTATTGGCTTCCAGGGAGTGCTCTCATACAGGCCCATATTATGGGCCCCTCCTCCCAGCCCTGTAGGGAGCCCTGCCAGGCCCGGCGCTGGGCACGGGAGAGGCCATGCTTCTGCCCTGCCCCTGGGCCGGCCAGTTCACCCCCAGGGATGGGGCGGGCCAGCCCTGTTCACTCTGCTGCGGGGTTGGAGCCAGAGCCAGCTGGCGCGCAATGCGACTCCGCATAGCATTCCAGGGTTGAGGCCCTACAGGGCCGCACTAGAGGCCATATCGAGCGCCAGCCGGCCCAGCCCCCAGAACGGATAGAACAAAAGCCAACCCGTCCTGCTCCTAGGGGTGGACCAATCAGCTGGCCAGGGGTGGGGCAGGAACAGTTCCAGCACAGGGCTTCCCCCCGACCCACCCAGCACTGGCAGGGCAGATGCTCTTTGCCTTCCCTTCCCCCCACCCCCCGCTGTTGGCTTAGCTGGGGGGGCTGAATATGGCAGGCGCCATAGGGGCTGGACCCTGGGGCCCCAGCCCCTATAGCCCCTCTGTTAATCTAGCCCTGCTCTCACCAATAAAATTACTCAAGTGTGTGGTTATTTGCAGGATCAAAGACAAAAGGTTTTACCAAAAATACAATGAATAATCACAAAGACTTGTGCAGGTGCTTAACTTTATGCACTGGGTGTAGTCCTATTCACTTCCTTAGGACTACTCACACGGTATAAAATAAAGTACATGAAGAACTGTTTGTTGTCTGAGGTTACCATTTTTATTGAGACCTGTGCTTGGTGCAAAGGTGAGTGGGGGGGGGAACAGTCTCTTAGGTACATTTCAAGCATCTGACAAAGTGGGATTTCTCCCACAAAAGCTTGTTATAAATAAAATTGTTAGTCTTTAAAAGTGCCACAGGACTCCTTTTTTTAGGTAGGTATTATTACTCTAGGGGGACCAGAGTTTTCCTGGGGAGAGTTGAATGTAAAAGTTGTTTGCTTTGTGAATGTCTTGATTGTTGATTTCTTAAAGTGATATGACTGTTATATTAATATTATCTATTTAGCTATAAAACCCAAGATTGTTTAACAGTATTGAATACTCTCCGGACTAACTTTCAGTTGTGGATCATTGTTGAAAGGTTTGTAATTCATGCCTCTTTCGCAATTACATGGAGTTAAAATGCTGTACTGTTTGTTTTTCCCCCCTTTTTGGTGATCTTGTATCAAAACGTAGTTGTTTTTATGCAGACCAAACATAGTTCTGGGGCAAAACTGACATCATGATGAGTCATCATTAGAAAAATCAGAAGGAGCAGGGTGTGGAAAGATTATGCAGGAAGCTCCTACATTTCCCACCAATGACTGTGAAGTGAACTCTTGCTTGTCAGACAGGTTATTGGGGCAGGCCATGTGACATTGTTTCAATGCAACTTTTTGCCAACACCCTTCAGCTATGAGAAGCTCAGGAATCTCCTCAGGTGGAGAGCTGCTGATAAGTTAGGACTTGCATGTCATGTAGGTTGCTGACTACCCCTTTGCTTTTTTTTCATTTTAAATTAACTGCCTTTTTACAAAGCAACACAAAGTGCAGAAAGGGTCTAAACATTTCTTTCTAGTAGACTCAGAAACCCGGATATAAACACATGAAGTCGATCCAAATTGCTGTTGGTAGATAGAGAAGTTTTCCTTCCCTTTAAATAGTACAGCAGCAAGGTTTTTGTGTTATTTAATTAATTTTTTTTATTTTGGAAAGAAAGGGGTCATCAAAATTGCAATTCTACGGGCAAGGATTTGACTTAAAGTGAGAAAAAACCAGGAGGAAAATCAAAGTTGAAGTTGCAAAACTTCATGTTGAGCTCTCCTTTTCTTGTGCCTAGGTATTGTGTGTTATTTAAGGTCTCCAGTTGGAGACCCTGAAGGGTATTAAATTAGCTCAAAATAGCAAGTGGACTTTTAACTAGGCATTTCCTAGCTTTCACTTCTGTCTTCTAAGCATTTCTCAGCCTTGTAGCTAGTTAACTTCAGTACTCAGAGTAATGTGCAAGAAATTGACTTCACCAGGGGTTGGATACATGTTTGAAAGGGCAGAATTTGGCCTTTACTGTATGAATTGCTACTTCACCTCAGAATTTACCAAGCTCCAACTTCTAAATATGTGAGCAATTTATCTGTATAATAATAAAGTGTCTGCAGTCTTTACTCAAACAAAAGTCCCCTTTGACATGCACCCCTATGTACAGCAGCCACTGTCACAGCGAACAACATTATTTTTAATGCTAACGCTGAACTATAAATCCTCTTACTTCCCATTAAATGGAGTAAGGAAGGTTATCTTCATTAATGTAATACTTTTGGAAAAAAAATCTACTATGTTTATTCCAGCACCTAAAATCCAAAATATATTTTTTTTAATTTCTCCACTTTCATGTCACAGATTATATATTGTTATAGAACTATAAATAATCACACAAGCTCAGGAGACAAGTGTTTTAAAGAAATATTTCACACTAAAGCACATACAAAATGATAAACACCAAAATAACTGATTGCTGTTTATTCCATTTGGACACAACACTTCTTAATCATATGTGTTTTTAGTACTGCAGAGACCTAGGTTTCATTTTCGGGTCAGTCTTCAATTTCGGATGAATCGAATTTGAAACCATTTATAGTGCTTTGTGATTGACTGTGCTAACTAATGGAAAAACTCACAACAGAGAAATAAATGTGTAACAGCTGCATCTACTTTAAATTGATTAAAGGTAGTAAAAGAAGTGTAAATAGAAGAGTGAATCTGGCAGTGAAACAAGTAAGTATAGTATCTGTTTTATTGAGAAAAGCTTTACAGATGTAACTGTGACTCCTCGGGAGGCCCTGGATCCCAGTGTTTAAAGTTTACTTTGCTGTTTGTCTTGAGTGGGGTCAGTGTAGTAAGTGAATAATTTATAGGCAGCATGAATGAGCTCATTAGTCACCTTTTCAGAGTATAAATGAGTTTTGTGGTTGTCATTACATGGGCCTTCTGTTCAGCAGCACAGCAAAATGACAGTTTGGCAGTTGACTGGCTTGTACCAGGACAGCCTGTCTCTTTTCAAGCTTGGATTTGCTTTTGTGCTCTATTGAAACCCCCATTCTATTATCCAGTGCAGGTCCAGTCACTTTCAGAATTAAGAAGTTTTTCCAGCAAAAGCTCTTTTGTTTCATTTGTTTGTATATAAAAAAAAAAAAATACTGAAAGTGGTTTAACAAGCAAGGGTGGAGCAAATAAATCATATACATAAAAATGCACACACACACTATAATTGACTTTTTTTAGATCTTAAAATGTTGTGAAGTGGTAGCAATTTTAGGTTTCGATACTGTAACCAGTTATGCACATGCTAAATTTTAAGCATTGGAGTCAATGGGACTACTTTGAAGCTTAAAGGAAAGCATGTGTGTAAGTGTTTGCCGAACAGAGGGCTTTTAAAAGTGCCACGAGACTCTTTTGTCTTTCTACAATAGACTAACACGGCTACCCCTTTGGAATTTCAAAAAGTAGTTATTTTACAGTCTGATCGTTGTGTGGATATTAAGGTCCCTATCCTCCTTTCTGGCTGTGGGAAACCTGTAGATGGGAAAACTTGGCTCTCCAAAAATATGTGAGGTGAAAGAGAGAGGTTCTAAATCAGTCAGATCATGCCTTCTTTTGGATGAGGCTGTCTGGCTGCAGAGGGGCAAGGGCGGTGCCCATAGACCCATCAAGAAGTGGGAATTCAAAGGTAAGTCATCCCCCAAAATGAGGATCTCCAACCACAGTGGAGAAGCAGAAACCCACACAGAAGGCAGAAATTACCCCTTTTTCCTCCTTCTGCCTAACAGCATAATCAGTTCCCATGCCCTGATGTCTTGATGCCACTGCCATGGTTCATGCTCTGTGAGAATTTACTGTCAAGATGTGGGAGTTACTGCTGTCAGTAAATTCCGGGGTTGTTTCCCCACAGTCTTCCTCTTTATCTGTTGAGAGCATGTGGTGCATGCCAGCTGCTGTCTGATTCAGCTCCACAAAACACCATAGCCCTGCAGGGGAACCAAGGCGAAGGGGGAAACATACTGAAGATGCTACTCTTTCAGGTGCCCCTTGCATTTCGGCTCCTTTACTTTTTCCTTGTTGGCCAGTCTACTTCCACAGTATGTCTGGTAGGATTTTAACCCATAGGAAATGCTGTCTACATAAAAACCACAGCATGATTTAAAAAAAAAAAAAAAAAAAAATCAGTTTGTGATGTTCTCACCTTGCCAGATTACAAAGTGTATCCACCGAGCGGCTTTTTCCAAACACAATAGTGCTTAGCTGAGTCTGCACATCTGCACCTACCATACAGCCTATGTCAGTACCAGTGCATTATGGGAAAACCTGGCCAGCAATCCCAGAGTGCCTCAGCATCGAACAATGTCCAGAAAAGATGCAGCCAGGGTAGCATGTGAGACAATGCACCCTGAATGTCTTTCTCTGAGGAAAAAAGAAAACTGTCTATCTGTTTATGCAGGCATAGTTAGCGAGTCCCACCCACTCAGAGAATTAAGTACTAGTAACTGGCTATAGGAAAATGGTCATGTGCTACCTTAGGCCATTGAAAATAGCAAAGGACTATTAGTGCCAGTTACCATATTGTCAACATTTACCTAGGCCTGGTCTCCACTGCCGAGACGGGTGATACACAAGCTATGTAAAGTAGCTTGCATATTTCCCTTCGATGTCCTTACAATCATGTAGCGTGGCATCTTTGTGGTGCTGAGTCAACAGGAGATGCCCTCCCATAGTTGCAGCCTTATTCCTTTCAGGGAGGTGGATTACTGCTGTTAAGCAAAGAGCCCGTGGGATCGATTTAGTGGGTCTCCGCTACCTGCTCAATTGATCGCTGTGGAGCCATCAGTGAAGACATACGTTAGCGTGTGAACACAAACTTCATTTAGTGTCAGTCATGCTACTAACTGGCTGCAAACCTGTCTCCAATAATAAGATTTTAAGGAAAAGCTCACAAGGCATACGTCTGTGGAAACAGAAAAGATTGCTAATAGCTGTATTATTCAAGGTGCATTTCCCTACCTAAAAGTAAACGAGGAGCGGCTGAAAGGTCAAGAATGTGTAAAAAATTATCTTTATAATTTTCTTTAAAATTATGGAAGATGCACTTTCTGAGTCCATGTAATATCTCCCATAAATTGTCAAAGATGAGAGCCTACACTAAATTGCATTTGTGCATGTACAAATAAAGGGCCTAAACTCCTAAAGTTCTTATTCAGATCTTACATAAATTAAGAGCTTGTAGGCAAGAAAAATGGAGTGAGGACTTCCAGATTTGGCCCAGACATAATTGAACTTGTTTTTAACAGTTCCATTCAATAGTCAATCTTTATAACATTATTGTCTTAGTTACTGTTTTCCCAGGTAACGTTATTATCACAGTTGGATTTTTTGCTTTGTATATGAATTTGGTTGCATTATTTTCTTCTCTCTGCACCAAAAACAAATAAATAAAAATCCAATTGATTTCTGATTTTGATAACTTTGGCAGGTTTAAGTTCAACTATAATACCAGGGGCAGATTATCGCATGGGCCAACCACAATGTCGGGGGTCCTCTGCCCTGCTGGCACTGGGGAGGGAACAGGGCGGGCTGGCCCAGAGGCTGGGCTCTGTGCTCCTGCTCTGCCTCTGGGGGTGGGGTGGGCCGGCTGTGGCCTGTATGCGGCCTGGCTGGTCGGCCTTGGCCCCCAGTGCTGGCAGGGCCGACTGAAGTGTGCAGTTAAGCCTCCGGCACGGAAGCCGCACTGCACGCCCCAGTTGGCTCCCCCTCCCCTTGGGGGGGCCGACGACCAGCCAGGCTGCGGCTGGCCTCTGGTCCCAACCCAGTGATGGCCCACGTGTGCCAGGGCCCTACGCTGGTTGGGGCCCCAGGCAAGAAGGTGGGGAGCCACCGGTGGGGGGAAGCCCAGGGGCCCTGCAGCCCCTGATCCACCTCTGTATAATACAATTGTGGTACGTGGTATTCTATATTAAAGAGATAATACAAGGCCAAATTGTTGTTATACCAGTGTAACTGACAGCAGAATTGGGTCCATCAACCACCAGAAAACTTTGAAAATTAAAAACTCATTCTGTTTGTATCGCCTGCAAAATCTGCATGTAAACTAGAAACCCAGGTTACACAACAGGATTGTGCTGGGATGGCCATGTTGGTCAGGGATATAGTGAGCGGGCATCTCTGATTGACAGTTGTGGCCACAGAAGTCCCTAGAAAGATTAGCTGCAATTGTACTGCAAAGTTACACTTTTGCTGAAAGGCAAGGGCTGGAATAAGCTATACCAGCAGAAGTCAATTTTGCTAGTATAAGCTGCATCCATACTAGGGCCATGTACACGCTACAGAATTGTCGCGCAAGAAGCCTGTTGCACTGCAAAAGTCATGTGATTTTTATTGCACTGGATCGCGTACACACAGTGCCCCTTGTAACGGAATGGAGTGTCCACATTCTTCTTAGCAATTTTGCAATATACTGCATTGAATTGTGGGCACTTATCCCACAGTTCCACTCGTCCTGATTCAGCGCTAAGAATCCCGGGTAGAAGGAGAGGAGCACTGAGCACCATGGGTAAATTCTCAGTTTCCCATTGTGCATTGTGTTCCCCTGCTGTTTTCTTCATTGCTAATAACAACTTGCGCCCACTTTCAACACTGCTGCATTCCTTCCTGGCACTCCCAATTGCAACAACGTGGATCCAGCTGTGATCTCCACTGTCGCCTTCAGCATCATGAATACATCTTGGCTGGTTGCACAGTATGCACTGAGCTCCTAATCAGACCAGGAATCGGAGGACCCAGGGCTGCTGAATGCCATGCAGAACAACAGCACCACATTGCTGAGCTCCTTCACAGAGCATCTGCACACGGTGTACTGCCTGTTCTGGTCACAAGAGACAAGCACTGAGTGATGGGACCGCATTGTTATGCAGGTATGGGATGATGAGCAGTGGCTACAGAACTTTCGAATGCGTAAAGCCACCTTCATGGAACTGTGTGAGGAGCTAGCCCCTGCCCTGTGACGCAAGGACACCAATATGAGAGCTGCCCTCACTGTGGAGAGGTACGTTGCAATTGCTGTGTGGAAGATGGCAACTCCTGACTGCTGCTACTTGTCGGTCGCAAATCAGTTTGGAGTCGGCAGGTCCACCATCAGGCTAGCGCTGACACAAGTGTGCTGAACCATCAATCGTGTTCTGCTCGGGAGGACAGTGACATTGGGCAATGTGCATGAGATTGTGGATGGATTTGTAGCCATGGGATTCCCGAATTGTGGAGGGGCAATAGATGGCACACGTATCCCTATTTTGGCGCCGGACCATCTTGTGACTGAGTATATAAATAGGAAGGTCTACTTCTCCATGGTGCTGCAGGCCCTTGTGGATCACAGGGTGCATTTCACAGATATCAGTGCTGGGTGGTCAGAAAAGGTGCATGATGCCCGTATTTTCAGGAACACGGGGCTGTACTAGAAGTTGGAAGCAGGGACCTTCTTCCCGGATGAGAAAATTACTGTTAGGGATGTGGAGATGCCCATAGTGATCCTAGGAGACCCAGCCTACCCACTCATGCCATGGCTCATGAAGCCCTGGAGTGGCAACATAGATCCCGGCAAGGAGTGGTTCAATTATAGGTTGAGGAAGTGCAGAATGACTGTGGAGTGTGCCTTCGGCCGCTTAAAGGGGCGCTGGCGCTGTTCGTATGGGAGGCTGGACTTGGATGAGGACAACATTCCAGCCATCCTCGTGGCATGCTGGGTCCTTCATAACCTTTGTGAAAGTAGGGGAGAGAAATTTTCCCCTGCGTGGGATGTTAAGGCTGAACTCCTGGAGGGTGTGTTTGAACAGCCAGCCACTAGGAGTATTAGGGTAGCGCAACGGGGAGCCATCCGCATAAGGGAGGCACTCAGGGAGAATTTCAGTAATGGGAATGCATACGGCGCATCACATCAGTGGGTCACACTGCAACTGAAAGCCTGCAGGGCACTTCAGCACAGGGACGGTAGTGGTAATGGACTGTATTGTGATCAAATGAATAAAGAGTGAACCTGAGGTAACAAATCTTGGATCTGTATGAATAAAGACACTATGCACAATTTGAGATTCACTTTTATTACTAAAAAACAAAGGTGATGGGCTAACATTCTGTAGTGACTATGAAAGGTGTTATAGGTGTGCGTAGGTGCGGGGTTCGAAGCCATAGCTCTGTGAAGGGGTGGATGTTACATTGTACCAGGAGGGTCCCTGGCCTTCGAAGAAATGCTTTGTGGGAGAATGGGGTGGGGGAGGCAGAAACTGGTGCTATGTCTGAAGGGGAGGGCAAGCCTGAAGCAGCTGCGTCTGCAGACCAACCATGGTCTTTAGCAGTTGTGTTTGCTCCTTCAGGATGCTTATCAAGTCATCCTTCTGTTTCTGCGTCCTCAAATAGCTTTCTTTGCAGTCCTGCCGGCATTCCTGTTTCCAAAGTCTAGTCTCCCTTACTGCAGCCTCGGTGGATTGCATGAGCTCTTGAAACCGTTAGGCTTTAATGTTTTTTTTTGTCTTTGTAGACTTTTCTCTGTCAGGTCTCCTCTGTTACAGCTTGGATACTTTTCCTGCCAGTAAGTTGTGGCATGACACTCAGGTTAACAGTCATACCAGACCCACCCAAGGACAAGGGTGCTGTGAACAATCAGTAAGGCAGTGGCCAGCTGCCTATTGAGAAATTCTGGCCTAGATGGGAACAATACATTTCTGACTAGCTGTAAGGACCCTCCTCTCCATCCCATCCTCCCACTCCACCCTAAATGTAGCCATAGGGCCTTTAATGCAATTAAAGTGTCTCTGTATCGGTCATTATCACCTCTGTCCTCTCTGGGTGGAACAAGTCTGTACTTGTAAGTAAACAGGTAAAGAATTCCAAGTGGATTATGTAACTGACAAAGAAGCATATTTATTTGACCACTGTAACACCACCAATTGGAAGCTGTCCTGTCAGTCTTCCCGTGAATAAACCTCTTCAGTATTATCTATGCTGCCTGATTCTTGGGGAAAGAATCTTTCTGGCTTAACAAAACATATCCTCCTTGCTTCTGTGAGGCCGCCTTCTGATCTGTCTCAGCCGGTCAGCTGGTGCAGACCACCGCCTGGCGAAGATCATTTCTAGGGAAAAATGAAACATAAGTACAGCTATTGTTTTCACATTGGCTAAAGATCCAATGTTAAGTTCCAGCAGCACATTCCATTGTTCCCAAGGCAATTTGCATCCTCTGGTTCCCTGACTGATCTGAACAAGGTACATAGGTTGTTTGTGGGTCCCAGGAACGACCCTTTTATGTGACTGAAAAGGATTTGGGAAAGGGTTTTCTGGATTGCTAAAATACTAGAGTGCAGTTTGAATACTAACAGTAGTTTGGGGCAACATTCTCCACAGGACACTGCCATGGAAGCCGATATCTCACTCCTTAGAGTGCCTCTGCAAGCCAGAATGCATATCCTACATGCCACCGAATATAAGCCAGGACCATATGCAGCGGGATTGTGCGCAGCCATGGTTCCCAGTACCATGCTTTGCAACTGGCGAGGGAGAGTGTCCTTCTATAGGGCTGGAAACACATTAGCTCTCCTGTCCAACATTGCTAGGAGGGCTGTAGGTACATTCAGGAAACCTTTAGTGAGCTCAACGCAGAGGATTATTTGAGAATTACTGCATGCATTAATGCACTGCTCATGAATGCAGAGTAGATGCCCTGAGCAGTGAGAAATGAAATGGGAAAGCATCTACCTCAAAACACCCAGCTCCCACCCACTCTTCATTCACCTAGAAGACTTAGCTCCCAAACACAGAAGCATCACTTTTGAGAAAACTTATGAGAGCTCCCCTCTGCCGCCTCAGAAGAGAAGGTGGAGAAGGAATGTTGGCTGCATGTCTCAGGGCGGGGGCGGGGGTGGGGGACTGGAGAACAGCTTCTGACACCCTGATAAACCAGCTGCACCACTTTCAATCTCCAGGTCATCCTCCATCTCCACTTCCTCATCTATCACCTCATCATCCAGGTCTACTCCGGTATCCGTTGGCTGGGGGGTGCAGACATGTCCACAGGAGCCTTGGGAGTGGTTGTGGGATCCCCACTGAGGATGGCTACCAACTCCTTGTAATATCTGCATGTAACCGGGGCCGACCCAGAGTGCCAGTTTGCCTCCCTGGCTCTGTGGTAGCTTATGCGCAGCTCCTTCACCTTCACTCTGCACTGCAGCGTGTCCCTCTCATAACCTCTCTCTGCCATGGCCTGAGAAATGTGGCCATAGGTGTCAAAATTCCGCCTGCTGCCATGTAGCTGTGCCTGCACAGCAGACTCTCCCCAGATGCTGATAAGGTCGAGCACCTCAGCTGTGGTCCAGACTGGAGTGCGTTTGCCATGTTGAGCCACCATTGCTTTTGGAAAAAACAGCTGCACTCCACGCCAAACAAACAGGAAGTGACTACAGGGGAACAATTCAAAAATTCCCGGGACTCACAGGCGGACGGGGCCAGTCATGTCAGAGCCACAGAGTGCAGAAGGAAGACCAGAAAGGAAGGGATTGGAATGCTGGGACATTTCCGGAGGCCAATTATTGCGTGATGAGCGCACATACACTCTGTAACGCGGAACAGCTGGTCCGCGATAACTGCCATCACCCTTGTTCAGGAGGTTTACCTGTTGCGTGGCAAGAGGGCTGTTGCCGCGCAACAAGCAGGATTTGTGTGTGTACGCTCTCGTAGTTATCGCGCACTAACGAGTGTTACCGCACGATAACTGTAGTGTGTACAAGGCCTTTAAGTGGTTTGCTATACTATTTGGGTGTGGTTATACTGACAAAACACTCCTACTGTAGATCAGGTTTAATAATTGTATGTGGGACAAAGCAGTATGTGTGATTCTGTTTCCCCCTGCCTTTAATGTTTACTACTGATAGTCTGACAGTTGTATATCATTTTAGAACTAACTATATTCCCTTTCTCACAAGTTATAGGCATGTGTAACTACAATGGCGTAATAAACTTGTGTGCATCATTTTACAAAGGAATTTTACATGAAAACACTGTACTGTAAAAAACGAGAGTCCTGTGGCACCTTAAAGACTAATAAATTTCTTCGGGCATAAGCTGTCGTGGGCATCTGACGAAGTGGGTTGGAGCCCACAAAAGCTGATGCCCGAAGAAATTTGTTAATCTTTAAGGTGCCACACGACTCTTGTTTTTTGCTGTATACAGACTAACATGGCTACTCCTCTGGAACTTGTCACACTGTACTGTGTTCTGATTATTCAAAATTCATTATCCTGTGGTTCATGGAACACCACGGCTGCAGAAACGTATAATTTTGTTTTGTCTGATCACTGGCAAGATGTATGCCTCTTATAGAACTTTGCATTGATGCTCATTTTCTCACAAATTCAGCTGTCTTTCTGCTGGGTTTCTACAACTGGTGTAACTGAGAAACTGAGGAGTGTTTAAATGAAAGGATAAACCAGTTATGTAACTCCGATTATATATATCACAGAGACTGATGACAATAGAGGTTTCCCATCAGTAAGTAGGAGTGGTGCTGGTATCAGACTTGTGAAATATGTACCCATCATCATTAGAGCCTCTATTATTCCCTCTTGAATTGTGTGTGTGTGTTTGTGTGTGTGGAGGTGGACTGCATTATATAGATGTGAGGAAAGGGAGGTTAGCATGTGACTCTGATAGTCATTTGGTGAACAAAAAGAGGAAATGCCAAGTAGAAGTGGCAGTATGAAAGAAGGCAGAAATACAAGAGTGGGAAGAAAGAAACAAAAAGGTCACTTGAGAGGAACAGTTGTAGCTGGCTATGTAAAAGAGGAAACGAGGGCGAAAGTGCATTGTGTTAACAATAATTTTTTTTAAATAGTGCCCAAAAAGTGTGTAAAGTACCATGAGTAGAAACAAGACAAGTTCCCTGCTCCAAGGCCATTACAAACTGATTTTAGACATGAGGCAACAAGAATGGAGGAAAAAAAACAGTGAGGAGGAGGAAAGAACAGGGATAAAACAGTGAAGGCTTATGAATAGCACTATGGATCAAAGTTGCCTTCTCATGAGATTGTAAAATTAAATAGATTGTAAATTCTTTGGGGCAGGAGCCATGTTCACTCCTGTGCTTACAGAGTGCCAAACACAATGGGGCCCCAATCAGAGCTAGGACCTGTGGGAACAACTGCAGTACAAACAATAAATAATAATTCACCTGCATAATTAGCAAATTTTTGTAGACCTCAGGGAAGAACTGGGTCTTCAGGAAAGCTTTGAATGAGGAGATGGTAGCAGCCTTGGAGGATGGCTCAGGAAAGGTGCCCCGTAAGTACAGAGTGGGCATGGAAAAAATAAAAGGAGACAGTTGTGGGAGAAACATAACAAGCTGAGCATGGTGCAAGGCTTCATGTCCTGAGTGGAATGATCCAGGCAGTGTGATCAGAGACCAGGTGGTTAGATTGGCATATAGAAATAGGGTTGGGTAGGGCCTTGAAGGTGATGAAGAAAGCTTGAACCGGATGCATTGTGTGGTTGAGGGGCAACAGGCAGGCAGCAGAAATATTCGGAGAGGTTGTGGGACATGGTCAGACTAATAGACAAAGAAAATGTTCTCACCAGTGATGATGATGGAGGGAAGATAGGGTCTAGATTTTATGCTCTTTGCCACGCTCACTCTGCAGTGTTGGCTTGGGGTATCAGATTCCAGTCTGGATGGAGGGTAAGGAAATGGGGTGAGGGTAGAGAGAGATTCTTGGAAATATTAAATGGAGAGACTGGAACAATGATTGGTATTTCCCAGAATTGAATTGAAAGTGGATGCATTCTTGGTGCAATAATATATCACTGGAAAATCTTCTAACACATGTTTGACACCATACATACTTCCATCTTACTGTACATAACATTTCTCATCTGAAGATGTCAAAGGCCCTTTACAAAAGTATTACTATTATTTGTATTATCATAGCTCCTAGGAATGGACGAGGACTCTGTTGCACTAAGCATTGTACAAACACAGAATAAAATATTTCCTATCTTCAGAAGCTTACAATCATTTACGGATGGGGAAGCCGGGGCACAGGGAAGGTCAGTGACTTCCCTCAGATTGCACAGTAAATCACTGACAGCAAGGACTGGAATACAGTTTTCTGACTCCCCATCGCATGCTCTAGCCCAGCTGTTTACCATACATGCATTTAAAAAATGTTTAGACTGGTTTTTGGATGTTATCCTTATGGTGGGTGAGCTGGGTGCCCAGACTTCTTTTCCCATGGAAAAGCGATGTCCCATTCAGTCAATTGGAAATTTTGCCATTGATTTGAAACCAAATAGAATTGAACATTGTATCTGAATAGGATATATATGTATGTACTGAGATTTTATTGAAGATGCAATATTCTTTATGTTCCACAACAATGTCCCATGAGATTTTGTTCTTGACACTTCTGAAACAACGTGCATTACCTGAATTCCACTTAGCTTTGTAAGATACTTGACTTTTGAAATGAATGGCAAATGTAGTGAATGTCTTCTCTTTGATGCTGATAAAGAGTCAGTTATAGCCTTCTTAAGTACTACTTGGAATACATTTGTGGGTGGGGTTATGATTTGGTAATTCAGTTTGTGTTTAAAACAAAATGGCCATGAGATAAGACTTGTAAGGTAACGGTTGATTCTCAGTGTGCATCAGTGTTAGAAACAAGTGTGATTACAGCACATTGTTAGGAGTGGGTAATGAAGATATTTTGTTGCATAATAGGTATTGTTTCCATTCTTACATTTGGTTGCTGGTACGGCTTTCTGAAAACATGCAAGAATGTGAAATATCAGTCCCGTTGACAGAGGTAAAAACCTATCATCAAGGGAAGATCTTAGCAAGTCATGACTGGAATTTATCCCAGTTCTCCAAAAGGAAATACGGAAATACAGTACAAGCACTTTCTGTTGGTATATCTGCACTGACACCAGGGCTTTTGCTGGTATAAAAAATGTCATAAAATCATATCTCTAAAATATTATTGTATAGGCAAAAATTCTGGTGTAAACCTGGCCTATATTGAAGGAGGAATTTGGTGTAACAATAAGCTAATTTGCAGGTCTTGTTCATCCAGCCTAGAAAACCCTTAATTTTTTTTGATTAACTTAAAAATTATTAATTACGCTAATCTTAAAAATGGATAATTATATCTGAATTTTCTTTTCATAAATAAGTTATATGACTAGAGAATAAGAAAAGGAAGTGTTTCCTAGTGCATTGACCACTATGGCTGTAACTTGGAAGACCTGGTCTCTATTTCCTGCTCTGTGTCTGGCCACTGTGGTGATCTTGGGGAAGTCCCCTTGCCTCAGTTTCCCCATCTGTAAATAGAGATAAATATTCCTTTTGTAAAATCCTTTTGTAAAATCTTTTGAGATCTGCTGATGAAAACCACTATATAAAATTTACTAGTAGTATGATTGGCAATGAATAGGTGGGAGGGTAGGTTCTAGCTTTATTCATGACTGAAATCTGACCTTGGTAAAGTCATTTTACCAC
The DNA here is from genome assembly GCA_007922175.1 of Pelusios castaneus. NCBI lineage: Eukaryota > Metazoa > Chordata > Testudines > Pelomedusidae > Pelusios > Pelusios castaneus. The sequence goes on from ML686111.1 coordinate 609,813, forward strand.
TCCATGCCATTCCCCACCTGTAAATTGGGGATAATTATATTTACCCAGATTTGTGGCATTTTTTTGAGCTGTACAGTTGAGAAATCTATAGTGCTAACCTTTGGGTTTTCTACTTTCTGGTGTTCTTGAAGATGCAGACTACAGCCATCCATTTAGAACCTTTCTGGGTTAGGAAAAGCAGTGGATGGGCGGTTTTTGTTTGTTTGAACCACACATAAGATACAATCCTGTGGTGACCTTGAGAACTACTTTCGCCGTCTCAGGCTCAAGGAGTATTTCGCCACCACCAATGTAGAACACAATGACCTACAGATACCTTCCTCCCAACATTGCAGGAAAAAGTATTCATCATGGACTCCTCCTGACGGTCGGAACAACAGACTGGACTCCTATATAAATTGTTTCCGCCACCAGGCAAAGGCTGAAATTGTGGACAAACAACATCACCTACACCATAACCTCAGCCATGCAGAGCGCAATGCCCTCCAGAGCCTCAGAAACAACTCTGACATTATTATTAAGGAGGCTGACAAGGGAGGTGCCGTCGTCATCATGAATAAATCGGATTACGATCAGGAGGCTTATAAACAGCTGTCCAATGGAATGTTCTACAAACCACTCCTCTCTGACCCCACTGAGGAATACCAGAAGGAACTACACCACCTACTCAAGAAACTCCCCAAAGCAGCACAAGAACAAATCAAGACAGACACACCGCCAGAACCCCGTCCAGGGATATTCTATCTACTACCAAAAATACATAAAAGAGGAAACCCCGGACGCCCCATCATCTCAGGCATTGGCACTCTTACAGCAGGATTATCTGGCTATGTGGACTCTCTCCTAAGACCCTATGCTATCAACACACCTAACTATCTGAGAGACACTACAGATTTCCTGAGAAAAATCCAATCCATTGATGGTCTTCCAGAAAATACCATCCTGGCCACTATGGATGTAGAGGCTCTTTACACTAACATTCCCCACAAGGATGGATTACAAGCTATTAGAAGAACCATCCAGGATGATGACACAGCTAAACTTGTGGCTGACCTCTGTGACTTTGTACTCACCCACAACCATTTCAGATTTGAAGATGATCTATACCTTCAAGTCAGTGGCACTGCCATGGGTACCCGCATGGCCCCACAATATGCCAACATCTTTATGGCCGATTTAGAACAACGTTTCCTCACGTCTCATCCCAAAGCACCCCTACTTTACCTACGCTATATTGATGACATCTTCATCATCTGGACCCATGGTAAAGATGCCCTTGAAGAATTCCACAGAGATTTCAACAATTTCCACAACACAATCAAACTTAGCCTGGAACACTCCACACAAGAGATCCACTTTCTGGACACTACAGTGCAAATTAGCGATGGACACATAAAGACCTCCCTATACCACAAACCTACTGATCGGTATAGTTACCTACATCCCTCGAGCTTCCATCCTCGACACACCACACGATCCATTGTGTACAGTCAAGCCCTAAGATATAACCGCATTTGCTCTGACCCTTTAGACAGAGACAGACACCTTCAGGATCTCTACCAGGCATTCTTAAAACTACAGTACAAACCCACAGAAGTGAAGAAACAAATTGACAGAGCCAGACAGGTACCCAGAAGTCAACTACTGCAGGAGAAGCCCATGAAAAACAACAACAGAACGCCACTGGTCGTCACCTACAACCCCCAAGCCAGACCTCTTCAACACATCATCAAAAATCTACAGCCTATTTTACAAGATGATCCCTCACTCTCTCAAGCCTTAGGAGACAGACCTCTCCTTGCTTTCAGACAGCCCCCTAATCTTAAAAGCATACTTACCAGCAACTACAGATCACAGAGCAGAAACACTAAAGCAGGAACACAGCCCTGCAGCAGACCACGCTGCCAACTTTGCCCTCATATCTACACTGATGACACCATCACAGGGCCTAATCATGCCACCTACTCCATCAAGGGTTCGTTCACCTGCTCATCCACCAATGTGATTTATGCCATCATGTGCCGGAAATGCCCCTCTGCCTTATATATTGGACAGACAGGACAGTCTCTGCGCCAAAGAATCAATGGACACAAATCTGACATCAGAAACTGCAATACTGAAAAACCTATAGGGGAACACTTCAACCTCCCTGCTCACTCCCTTAACGACTTGTTAATAGCTGTGTTGAAACAGATGAATAACAAATCACAGCTTCAAAGAGAGTCTGCAGAACTCGAACTTATATGCAAATTTGACTCAGTTGCTTTGGGGTTAAACAGGGACTATGGATTTTTCTCGCATTACATCAAGTGAATTGACCTCCCCCCTCCTCTATGTGGTGTTCCCCAGTGTTTTGAATCCTAACACCTACTTTGATTTGCTGTTACAGCCTGACCTGATGCTATGTCATACACTCCCCTGCATTTAATTTCCTCCCACTCTGTAACTTTCCTATCTTCAAAGCGTCTGACGAAGTGGGATTTTCTCCCACGAAACCTCATGCGGTTAATAAATCTGTTAGTCTTTAAAAGTGCCACAAGACTCTGTTGTCTTTCTACAATAGACTAAGACGGCTACCCCTTTGGAATTTGACTGTAGATCATGTACTGGTCGTACTTCCCATCCTTACCTTTACCTGCTCCTTCCCAAATGATCTGTACTGTAACCTGGATGGCCAATCACCTCCTTATCTAAAACCATGTCTGTTTGACCTTTTTTATAACAACATTCACTCAAATAAAGTATTTTAAATCTGTTCTTATCAGTGTAATATAACTAGTTTAACTCAATTGGTGTTAAATAGGTTTCTCAAGTGAGTTAACACCAATCCTGTTGAGAAAGCTGGGGGAACAAAAGACCTTTTTCTTAGACAACGCCTTAGGACATGTTTCTCTAAGGAACTGTTTCCATACCATACTCTTTGTGATAGTGGTGGTTTCTGGTTCATTCCTGTTGCAATTTAAAGCATTTATGTCTAGTTGGTGCATGCCCTCAAACTCATGGCTCCATGTTTAAACCTATAAAAGCTTTAACTGTATTGGGTCCTGAATAAATTAGTATCCTTATGTGGGGGTACCTCAGCAGTTGGAATTAGCTAAATCATTGAGCTAGACTTCCCTGGGTTAATTGTAGGGATGCTGTCCTATACCTTGTACTACCGTTTACCCATGTGCAGGCTGTGTAAAAGCACTACCCTCCCATTTGACATCCACTCTGTATGGGGATAAATAATTACACAAAGTGCAAGACAGTGAAGAATTACAGTTGGTGTTGTTACTAATGTTGGGTAGTTTGCATGCTTTGCTTTGTTTATTTTCAAATCCTCAGTTTGTTGACCTTCAGACTAGTCTGCTCTCCCACCTTCTTCTGGGCTGAGGGATGTGGACAGGGACAGCCAGTTGGCCCAGCTTTAAATTGGGTGTGTTTGGTAGCATCTCGTTTTTTAATATTGGATCCTAATAACCTTGTTGTACTGGATGGGTGCATTCTGATAAATGGGAACATTGCTACTACCAGGATACCCCCTGCCAGGAGAAGACTAAGCTGTTGTTTGGGAAGAGTGTAAGGTGCCACAGGACTCCTCATTTGTTTTGCTGAAACAAATTAACACAGCTACCCCCTTGGAACTTGTGAGTAAAGAGGTATCTTGGATTTTGCCCCCAAAGGAGCAATTCTTGAGCTTTAAAGGAGTGAATTCCAAGGTCCAGGACTAGCCATTTGTCCCTGATGCGCTCAAGAACAATGTTGAGGCCTGGCTGTTGTAACATCCCCATCAACCATAACTTTTAAAAAATTCTGAGCCTTTTTAAATTCTTCCACTGTTGTGAAGGATTTTAATGGGAGCCCAGTGCCAACAGTGGCTGAGCAACATTTCTACCTCACAGACCCGGAGGTCAGAGAAGGCCAGGTTGAGGAGAAGCCCTGAATTAGAAACTCTGAGGGGACTTTCCAACCATCCAAACCAAGCAGGGGAAAGGGTGGTGGGCAAGTCTTGGAGACACCCCTTTTGGAGACACAAGAATCCTGTAGCACTCTTAAAGACCAACACATTTATTTATCGCATGAGCTTTCGTGGGAGAAAATCCCACTTCCTCAGATGCTTTGGAGATGGGGAACGTACAGAATGGGACAGGACTCCTTGTTTGTTTGGCTGACCTAGACTAACACGGCTACCCCTTTGAAACCCTTTCTGAGAGGAAATGTGCACGCTTGCTGGACGAGAAACTGAGACTCTCTAAGTGGCCGAGAAGCAAGTGAAAGGACTCAGGAGCCGCCGAGGAGGAGGAGGGACTCACTGGAGGCAGCTGGTGAATTTCCTGTGAGCGATCGGAACATGGAACAGGGAGAAGCCAGGGCTCGGGAGCCGGATTTGCTGGGGCAGCTGCTGTGATGCTGGGGGTGTGGACGAGTGGAGGGGAGGTGTTTTCCTGTCTTCCCTCCCCCGCCTTCAACTGGGATCTCCGTGCGTGCAATAAGAGCAATCGCCCTCGCCCTCGCCCTCGCCCTCCCCCACCCCTCCCTTCCCTTCCGTGGCTGCTCTAGTCTCAGCTGGCCCAGCCCACGTTTTCTCTTTCTCCCCTCCCTCCCTGGTCATGTGTCGCCTTTTTTGTTTGCTTGCAGTGGAAACAATTTATCGCTCTTCTGCTAGCACCGACCCAAATCGCTGCCCATCAGGAGTAAAGGAGTGGGGGGGAAGAAAGGAAGTGGGGAGGGTGGTAAAATTGCAGGAGGGTCCCATGCTACCGTATTTCCTCTTGTGCCCTGGGACCCCTTTCCCCCGCTGCACATTGTTGGCTCCGGCTAAAGGAGGAGACGATGCCTTGTTCAATCAGATGAAAGTTTGCATAATAACCATGAAAGGACAGCGGTAAAATCTAACCTCTCTCAAGCCAGGTAAGTTGTTGTTTGTTGTTTTTGAAGATTGCATAAGGCACTGCATTGATCAGTGTGGCCAGGAGGAAATCGCATATCTTTTCCCTGTAAACTGATCAGAGCTTTACATTAATTAAGAAACACGTTGGTCGTCTTTCAAAAATCGCAAATCGTCTCTGTGCTTCTAGCTAAACAAAAGAAGGGAGTAAGTTGATCGAAGAGTTACATGCCTGTCTCAAATGTGTGGTGGTGTTTTTGTTGCTGCTCCTACCTTGATTTCCTAAGACACTTACTAATCAGTTGGCATTGTTTTTAAACTAAAAAGCCGTCGTAGGCAGTAGAGACTGGCTCTCGAGCTGTTAAGTCTTTCTGTGTATTTACCAGTTGGTGGGGAGGACTCTTAGGAAAGACTTAATTTTTAAAAACATCCATTCAGTATTTAGCAGTAGAAAGAGGTGGTCTAATACTAGATCAGAGCGCTGGAAACATAGCCCTTTAGGCTTCTGAGGAATATTGATAAGTTGCTTTTATGGCATGATCCAGTAAGGCCAATAAAAGCTTTATGACATCTGACCAGCATTGAAGGTATGTTTGCTGCAACTGCAAATGGCACAGGCACTGTATAGGAATAAGAGCAGTTTTCCAGTTTCCTAGCAACACCATTGATTGACTCAGCTCCCAGCCAGTCACTGCGTGCCTTTCCCCCTTCAAATGTTTTTGACAAGTACAGGACGAGTGTTGCAATGTGCCTGTTTCAAAGTGCAACAGAAACAGTTTCTGGCTGGCTTTCATCTTCCTGCTTTATTTTTCCTTTGGCAACTCTTTTTTTTTCCTTTAAAGATACACATCTGTCCAGGCCTAAACTATGTTTGTGGTAGTTATTCTGGAGAACATATTAATAGTTAGTGGGTAGTAACCTTCCTCCCTCCCCTATTTTTCTTCTCAACCATTTCTGTTCTTCTGTGACCGGAAACGAAAGAAAGAGTAACTCATACCAAACAGAAAAGTTGGTAAAGGAGTTCACCAGTGAATAACTATTTACATATCTGGTGGAGCAACCTAATTGGCAGGAGATTAAAAATTGTTTGCTTAACTGCAGACTATCATGTGATCAGGCATTTCTTTATCAAAATATGAAAGGGAGGGGGGGAGCCATTTGGCATAGTTAGAATTAAAAACAGTTGTGGTTTTGAAAATTGTTCTTGAAAATGAAAAGTTTAGAGGATAACAAGCTAATATAGTATATGTATTAGGGTGGTGTTTTTTCTTCACTGTGCTTCTGGGCCTAAATGAGGGGTGCTTAGATTGGGGGGGGTCATGACCTCTTAGGGGGTTGCAAGGTTGTCTAATGGGGTCCTAACCTGTCATCCCCATGCATGCTGCTAAGGATGGCATGGTAGGGGTAGAGTTGTCATTACATATTTTGGGATGGGGTGTCATCACAGCCTGAAATATTTTCAAAAGGGTTTTGCAGCAAAAAAAAAAAAAAAAAAAAGTTTGAGAACCCTTGGCCTAAATTGCAAGGTGCTGATGAGCACCTCCTGTGAAACTCCAGCTGGACTTAAGAGTTCTGAGAACCCCCCAGAGGCAGGGACCTCGCTTAGTTGCAGAGGTGAAAAAATCTGATTGGCTTGAAATATATTGTCTCCTTCCCTTCCTTATATGAATTCAATTATGGAAAAATGTTCTGTAGTTTGATAACTACTGTACTTTTTTTGGGGGGGGGGACCTCCTATGGACTTCAGTTAGACTATTTCCTTGCTAAATAATATTTTGTTAATTTAAAAAGGAAAGTAAGAAAGTCATCACTCTTATAGAGTACTTCTTTCACAAATGTAAAAAGAAAGTTAATTAAATAACCTTAAAGAAAGACTTTTTGGTAGTTCATGTAATTCTTTTTTGTTGTTGTTGTTGTTAAATAACTGAATATAGCAACTAGTGTGTAAGTTCTCAGGGACCATAGAGTACCATGAGCCTTTAAGCAGGCATCACCATTGAAATCAATGATGAGTTCTGCCTAAAAATGGATTGCATGATACGGCCCTTTGGGAGGATACTGGCAAATAAGCAAATTAAACAGAAAGAGAGCAGCATGTTGTCATAGCAACAGTGCAATTAAATTACTTTACTGTCAGCCATGATATAATTTTCCTGTTTAGGAGCTCATGGGACATAACTTCCATTTGGAATCAAAGTTGAGTTTGCAGCATAGGTGGGCAGTGCACAGTGCCCTGGTTTTTTGAGTAAAACTAGTATTTATATTCCAGACATTCAGATTCTCTCAGAAATTGAGGAAGTAGCATCTATGCAGGCTCAGCTTCTCTGTCTACATCAATATATTTTCCTTTACAGATAGCTTCTGGCTCAGACTAGTTGTTCTTGTTCTGTTCTTTGTAGTGGTTTTACTGCACATTAACTTATTTCTGCATGTGGCAGTGCCAAGTAAGGCTTTTTAAATTTAATCTTTGGATAAGATGTTATTTTTATCAATACTGTGAAAAGACCTGAAGTAGGGGCAGTTTTCCCTGTCTTTATATCCCTGAAATGAATTCCATCCTTCATTCATCCCCTTCTTCAGAATGTTGGCCTTGGCTTTCCCCACCCTACCCCCCATGGCCTTTTTCTGCTAAGGTGCTTTGGCCTCTCCATAGTTCTGGCTGCCAATTGCATAAGTTTTCCCTAACTACACCAACAAATCTGTGATTCTGTGCCCAGTGTGTCAAATGTGTTTTTGCTAGTCCTTTAGGCTTTGACTACACTAGTACTTATGCAGGCAAAACTTCTGTCGCTAAGGGGTGTGGAAAAAAAAAATCACTCCCCTAAGTGACCCAAGTTTTGTGGGCATAACTGCTTGTTTAGCCAGCGCTGTGTTGCCCGAGAGCTCTTTTACAGCAGCATTGCTCTACTGATACAGCGGTGCCACTGTAAATTTTAAGTGTAAACTGGCTCTTAGCCAGAGGAATTATAGTGCTTAATATAGTCTACAGAAGTGGTCCCAACCTGTGGGGGCTTTCAAGGTGGCCCGTGGCTCACCTCCTCTTGCCTGCAGAAGGAACCTGCTGCCTAAGGACTCAGGTGGGGCTTGTCGCCATGAGATGAGTGCTCCTCTCCTCTTGTCTGTAGCAGGGAGTACAGCAAAGTGCTTTGCCTGGGTCACTAGTGCTCCCCTCCCTTCAGCTCCAACAGAAAGCAAAGTGCTCTGCCTGGGTCCTTTGGTGTTGGGTCCCAGCTGGAGCCAGACAGAGGGGAGCACTGATCTTCCATTCCCTGCCTGCAGAAGGCATCCATTGCCTAGGGACCAGGTGGAGTGCACAGGGCTACAGGATGGGTGTGTACTGTGTTTTCCCTGGGGGACAGGAGAGCCTCCTTGCTGAACTCCTTTTGTCTGCCTGAGGAGGATGGGGACGACACTGCTGGCGGAGACTGGTGGTTCTTCAGGGTAACAAAAATTATAACTGTGGCCCTTGAGCCAAAAAGGTTGGGAACCACTGGTCTACAATATATTCTACACTTTTGTTTCTGTACAGACATCTTTTGCTTCTTAAGTTCTTGGCTGGAAGATCCATAATTTTACGTCTAGCCCTAACTCCTATGTTTTTAACTTGTTTGGTGTTTTGTTGTGTATCGAAACTGAGGGCACATTTCTCTCCCTGCCATGCACTCCCCCATTTTAAAATTATTATACTCCCGTCTGTTTCTATTGAATCACTCAGACTATTTATTTGACTAGTTTTGAGGCCTTCTGAGTCTTATTGATCTCCCACTCCCTCTTGGCTCCCTAATGCAGTATTCTACTAGGTTATTGTTATACTTAACATTTCCCATGGATTCTTTCATTTCTTTCATTTCAGTTAAATTTCAATATATGTTAAAGCTACCTTTGTTAAAACTCCATGTACTTTGAAGTGTCCTGTTTTTTTCTAGCACATGCTTCTGTATTTCTTGGCCTGGTCCCAAATTGCAGGATCCCCTTCAAGTCTGTTTAAAAAATTATTTTCCTTGTTTTGAGCTCAGTTGTAATTGTGGCTGTTGTTAAATTTGATATTTGCTTGCTTGTTCCCTCTGCCAGAAGAGGCAGAGCACCTTTAATCACAATGCTAGTATGCTGTCCTCAAAACTGAAATAGCTGAACTTAATCTGAAGGAACTGACCTTATGGACCCTGCTATTTTTTAAAAGTTGATACGCTTATTACAGTCTGTATGAGTGGAGTATTCTATGATTTGATACATGTAGTCCATCATTAAAGGGATGTATGTTTTGAATTTCCTGTGTGGAGTTTTGAGTAGATGCAGAATTGAGGCATATCAGGATTATTGTATTATGCTATGGGCTGAAATTTTTATTCCTTTTCCTGACTGTAAATTATTTTATGTAACAGTCTTGGATGTGTATTTATGTGAACCTGTCATTTTTAATGTAGAACATAAAGGCCAAATTACTGACTGGGGAAAAGCAGTCAAAATGTTGTTATGCTTAGATCTGCTTTACCAACTAACCTTCTTTTACTTTTCCCCCCTCCCTGCTTTGGATTTACTTTATTAGGAGCCTTTGTCTAAATGGGTCCAGTCATGCCTCCCAGTAAGAAGCCAGAGGGCTCAGGAATTAGTCTTTCCAGCGAACTGAGTCAGTGTTACCAAGACAGTGATTTATCAAAGGCACTTCATGAAGACGAGGACCTAGATTTCTCTTTGCCTGCCATCAGATTAGATAAAGGGGCCATGGAGGACGAAGAACTAACTAACTTGAACTGGTTACATGAGAGCAAGAATTTGCTGAAAAGCTTTGGGGACTCAGTCTTAAGAAGTGTTAGCCCAGTTCAGGACATTGATGATGACACGCCACCTTCTCCTGCTCACTCGGACATGCCCTATGATGCCAAGCAGAACCCCAACTGCAAACCTCCTTATTCCTTTAGCTGCCTCATATTTATGGCCATTGAGGACTCGCCAACTAAACGCCTGCCTGTGAAGGATATATACAACTGGATCCTAGAACACTTTCCCTACTTTGCTAACGCACCCACTGGATGGAAAAATTCTGTGAGACATAATCTGTCGTTGAATAAGTGTTTTAAGAAAGTGGACAAAGACAGAAGTCAGGTAAGATTCCAACTATTCAGATATACCTGTTCTTAATGAAATTCTTCTGCGCATCTAAAAATATTCACAATGGTCAAATGCAGTTTACAGTATTATCTCTGGTAATTTAAGTTCATTAGATGCACACAGCTAGCATTGCTTTAGGATAGCTTGTTCTGACTTTATTGAAGTCATTGTCTAGACATCTGTAAGAAAGTACTCTTGGGTTGTTTTTTTCCAGCTGGTGTCTTCATGCATAGTGGTTAAATATTGTTTTTAGTTATCATGCTGTGCTAATGGTTTCCAGCTATACGAGACGCATGTAATCATACTATAAATAGTTGCAGTGCTGTTCTTGGCTTATACAAATGTCTAGTGAGAGAGGATGCCATGTGTAAGATTCCATCCCTTTTCCCTTATCTGAGTTGCAATTTAAGGAAATTTTGTCAGTTGTGAAAATTCAGAAGAAGTTGAGAGTTGCACTTAACCTGTCTGGTCTCAGAAGTGCTTAAGAGACTCCTTTGAGAGGACATAAGTGTGGCAACTGCCAAAGAGAAAGTTTGTGATGCCCAGGTGTTGGGTCCCAGCCCCATAACCACTCAACGCCAGACGTTTTGCTCTTTTATGCCTATGTAGCCTTGTTGACCTCAATGAGGTGATATGGATATGAAAAACAGATTTTTAGCACCTGGATATTCATTTTTGCTGTGTGCATTGGTTTTGCTGATCAAGGGTTTTGGTTGCCTCTGAAGAAAGAGGCTGTGCATGAGAGGAAGGGAAAATGAACAGTGTGTTTGGGGCATTACTATTTCCTGCATGAGTTTTTATTGCATATTTCTGCCCCTTAAGGGGAACAATTGTTCGGTTCCAAAAGGCTGCAGCCTCCCAAAGCCGGAGGACTCAGGAACCCTCAACAGAGGAACTGCAGCGTGAATTGGCAGGCTGCTATTTCTCCACTTTGCTTTAGTTGGTGAAATAAATGGCAGGTGAAATGACATTGGAAATCACATCAGTAAAGGTATTTCTGTAATTAAATTAATAGAAAATTTCTATGTAGAGGAGAGACTTCTGTTTGAAAGATTTATTCAGCTTTGCATTTTTCATTTGGTTTAGCTTAGTGGATGCTCTGATTACAACATAAACTGGCTGCTCCAAAACTAGAGGAGAGTGAGTTCTAACCTCGAAGTCTGTGAAACTGAAGCTAATGTAACTCTTAAGTGGAATAAATAATGTTTCAGAGAAGGCATAAATAGGTGCTAAACTTTTTGTTTAGATTTCCTAACTTTGTGCGGGCTTTCAAAACTTACTTCTCTTTTTTAAGCAGTGGTTTCCTAGAATTCACCCTTCATGTCTAGTTTTTTATCTCTGATGTGCTAATGGCACATTTTGATAATTCAGTTGCTGTACATGAGCATGCATGAGATTAAAATTGCCCCTTAATTCCTGAACTGGATTTCATTTCACTACATAAACTAGAGTCCTAACTTGGTATTTGGAAGTGAGACTGGAAGCAGAGAAAATGCGACATCATTCCTTTATTGTGGACTGTAAGTCACACTCCTGACCATAACAAGCTAACAAAATAGACTTAATAAAACAAAAAAAATCTTGGAACAAGCTACGCATGTACTTAGCATTCCCATTTACCTTTGTTCCCTTTTTCCTCTTATTCAAAGTTGCCTGTTTAGATTCCAAGTTTCCTGCTCTGTGTGTATGTGAAGTGTCTAATGCTCTTTTGGGACCATATATAAGCAATACCTCAAGGCAGAGGCAGCTTTTGGGGTAGGTGAAGCAGGCGGCCTAGGGCCCCGAACAGTAAGGGGCCCCTTCTGCAGCTACCCCCAAAGCCACATCTGCCTCCCACTCTGCGGAACACGGAGCCAGGGACCGGGGCATTCCGGTGCGGGGGCAAGCCTGTGTGCAACCTGGCGTGGGGGGGAGGGGTGGGCCAGACAGGCTGGCCCAGAGGCCAGCCTGCACACTTCTGCCCTGCCCCTGGGCCGGCCAGCTGCTCCGTCCCTGGGGGTTGGGTGGGCCGGCCCAACTCTGCGCTCCGGCCTAGCCCCTTGCCTTTGGCAGTGTGGGGGCTTGGGCCCCCAGCGGGGCAGCGGGTCCAGTTTTGGGGCCCCCGACAGGGTGCTGGAGCTGCAGAGTAGGCCGGCCATGAAGAGCTAGGGCCGTGGGGGTTTTCAGGGCCCCCAGCGTGGTGCCGGGACTGTGAAGGGGGCTAGCTGCAGGGATCTGGGGCTGCATGGGCCCTGGATGGAGCACTGGGGCCACAGGTGGGAACCCAAGCCACCGTGGCCATGGGGGTGCATTGGCCGGGGCACCAGTGGGGCGGAGAGGGGTCAGTCTCAGGGATCTGGGGCCATGGGGAAAGGGAGACCCAGGAGGGGTGCTGGAGCTACAAGGAGGGGCAGGGCTGGAGGGGGGTTCAGGGTCTCAGGTGGGACACTGGTGTCACGGGGAGGGGAGGCAAAGCCAGTGCCAGGGAGCCCTATAGGGGCCCCCCCAAGGGGTCTTTGCCTAAGGCCCCAGATAGGCTAAGGCCGCCTCTGCCTCAAGGTAATCCTCTAGGGAAAATAGAGAAACCGGGGTTCCTCTTGCACTACGCATGACTCTGGAAAACAATGACTGGTTTCATCATAGTACCAGAGCCATATCAATTGTTAAGGGGATGAGTGTTTTTTTAGCAATTACAACTAAAATAAATAAGACTAGATTCTGACCTCTTTTCAAGAAGATGAGCTGTCTGAAATGTACAAATATCTCTTTCTACACCTCTCTTGAGTTCCTCATAACACCCTCTTGTCTGAATGTAATGAGAACTATTATCTGTGAGGTCTCCATTGTCCATTTAAAATGCACGTTGAGTAAGGCCATTAAAAACCCTCCTTGGGGCTTGTACACACCGCAGCCTTATCACGTGGTAAGGAGCTTTACTGCGCGATAAGTCTGTGAGCGTACACACACTGCAATCTTGCTTGTTGCGCGGCAACAGTCCTCTTGCCGTGCAACAGGTAAACCACCTAAAGGAGCGTGGTTAGGCTTACCACGGAACAGCTGTTCCACGGTAGTAGAGCCAGTGTGTACGCTCCTTGCGCTTTTGACAGCCTCCAGAAATGTCCCAGAGTGCCAGTCGAGGCCACTCTGGGACACCCGAGCTGTCATGCTTGTCAGTTTCACTGCTCTAGCAATTTCACCACTTGGGAGCCGCCTGCCTGGGGCTGGAGCTTTTGGCAGCTGGAGCCCCACGGGCAGCGGGGCTTCAGCTGCCGAGAGCATGGCCCCGGGGAAGCCCCACCAGAGCGTGGCTCAAGCTGCCGGCGGCTTCACCTGTGGCTTGAGCCCTGCTCCCAGGGGAACAGCCCCCCCGTCTCCCCCGTGGGGCTCCAGCAGGGCAGGGCAGCCCCAGGGGACCCCTGGGCAGCCCTACAGCCCTGTGGGGTATTGGGGGGGGGGGGTGTAGAAGCAGCCCTGTTGCCAGCCCAAAGGCTGGCTGCGGCAGTGCATGGTGGGATAGGTGCCCACCATGCACTGTTCCGTGTAATGAAAATTTAAGGGAGTGTGTGAATGTTCCTTTTCATTACAAGGAGTGCTGTGTGGACGGAAGAAAGCGTTAGGGTTATAACACTTGCTTGTCCTGCAACAACTTTATTGCAAGACAAGTCTGTAGTGTGTACATAGCCTTGGTTTCTCTCTTCTTCCCTAGAGCAAGAGTTCTGACATTCATGCACTTTTGGCACTTGCTAGTTGCAATTTCTGATTCAGTAGTTTTGGCATCTAACTGTAGACCTGGGAAGCAGTAAGCTTTACCTGTTAGTTTTTCAATATATGGAACTATAAAGCTGGCTGCGGTGTCTTACAACAGGTCTTTTACAAGACATTCAGATATCTGTTCAAAAGTCAGATCATACAGAATAAATCCTTTTGTTTTAGGATCATCAAACTCCCATTTATGGTACTGTTGGTCAAGCTGTTACTTTTTTACATTGAAACATTGCAAGTAGCTGGGTTTGAGTGGGTATTTTATTTATTGTTTCTGTGTGGCAATGTAATTTAGCAAAATGGTACATCTTGAAATGGTAACAAGACAGGTTTCAAAACACTTCCAGAGCATGGAGGAGATTTTTATTGTTTTTTGTTTTTGAATTGCAGGCATTTGCTAGTTGATGTGTGTTGATACATTGTGGGAAGCTAGATGATTTCTTTTTCATGGCTAACCTTTCCAGTGTTCAAATATGTATGCTATTTTAGTAATAGTTTTTCTCAAAAAGTGCTGGTGAATAGTTAATTCTCCCTTGAATCCTTTCAGAATATTAGTTTGCGAACTTGTACCCAACACAGTTTATATTCATGTGGCATTCATTTGTGGCTTTGCAAGAAAGGAAAGGGGCATTTTCCTTTATTGTGCCACGTGCTTGAGGCTGGCTGACAACACAACTGTGTTCTGTAATTGTGTTGATTGTGAAGGCTATAACGATTGTTTTATTTCTAATTTAAGGTTAGGTTCCTTTAACTTTCATATTATGTAATATATTGCTATTGGAGTAAATGTTCTGCTGGCAAGTAAAAAAGAGAAGATCTGTGCTGAGGCAGATAGGATCTAGATTAGATCCACAACAAAAGATGTGGGTAGAGTGTAAAGAAATGGAGGGTGGAAGAAAAGACCATAGTAAACAATAAGAATGGAACATGTATGTATGTGTGTGATTTTTATTTTACTCTTTTGCTTACTCCCTACAACTCCATCATTTCCCATGTCAAAATTACTGGGTCAGACCTTGTATATTCTTTGGCTGCTAGATTTGGGCTGGAAACATCCTCTCTTGCCAGTTAAAGGGCTCTATGTTATCCAGACTGAGATGTGACATGAGTGGAACTAATGAAAAATTATATTTCTGGTGAAATTCTCTAACTTTTTCCTGTAGCTGTGTAGTTATGCACTAGAGACGATCTGAAGACTTCAGAGCAGCTACTTTGCCATGTTTAAGGCCCAGGCTGCTGCTTAGACCCTTTTCTTGCGGAAGCTTGATTGTGTTTTATGTTCTAGCTTGTGGACTGCAGTGCCCAGGCACAGTGAGGGGAATTTCAAATTGAACCCTTCAATTTTGTGACTTGAATTTAGGGTGACCTTCTGTGTACTGAAATTGGGGTGTGTGTGTGTGTGTGTGTGTGTGTGTTTTATTAGAGAGAGAGTGTGAGTGCTTGACTTCAATGTCCTGTGTCTATGCCACAGAAAGAAAGATCTATGAACTACATCACTGCTTCTTTTTTCAAAGTTCTTGTATTGTCTCAGTAATGTTTCTGAATGGTGGAAAAGAAACTTTGGGTGATATAATACAAAGGCTTGTTCACGTACTGCCATTACTATATAATAGCTCTGCACTAGTAATAGGGTGTTGTTAATCTGAACCAATAGATTCTTTCTAGATCAATAAAAGCCTAGAAAAACTACCCAGTAAACCTGTGTGGTGATTATCTGGGGTAGGTGAAGAGAACGAGAGCCCTAGTACTTTGTAGTACAAAACCTTTGCTCTGTGTTTAGCATTTTAACAATAAAATACTCCCCCAGCATAAATTATCACATGATCCTTAGTATAGGAGTTCCCTGGCTTTGTTTACACTGCTAGACCTATGAATTTAGTGATTCAGATTAATCCTATTGCAACTGTTCAGATTTAAATGCTCTCTAGTGCATGTCCCATTTAGTACAATCTGTTAGCCCATGACTTTTCTGACTTCCCTACCATCTGGTCCTTGGCTATAGAAAGGAATTTTTCTTGTATATGTGTCTCCATAGCAACGAGTTGCGGTTGATATGGAAAGTAAGCAGTTGCCTTAGCAACAGAGTTACTGATGTGGCAGCTCCTCTGCTTTCATGGAAAGGGCTAAGCTACCGTAGTTCAGACTCATTATGTAGGTTTGCTGTAATTACAACTGCGCCCACTAGTGCTGCTCTAGTTACGGGTCTGCAACATTTTTGTTTTAACCTCTGGCTCCCCCACCCCCCAGAGATTTATGTATTGAGGCCTAAGTATTCACCCCTTGCTGAACCGTAGCTGACTATATCTTGGCTATGGAATATGTGGCTTATTTATGCTTTCCAATTTCCAAGATCCAAGAACTTGCATGATCATTACTGTCTTATAAGTTGGTGAGGAGGTTTCTTGGTCTTCTGTTGTAAATTGTTGGGATTTCCTTTCTTATGAAAGTGACATCTAGCACCAGCCAGGAATCACATTTTGAATGCCATTCCTGTTCTCATTTCTGCTATTAAGATGTCCTTCTTGCCAGGCTTTTCTGCTTCCTAATTCTTTGTCCTGGCTTTCACAAGCTTAAGTTTTGCTGAATTCGACCTGCCCTGAGCAACATAGTTATACCGATTTAAGCCTGCTATAAACAGTGCTATGTAGATGGGAGGGCTTCTCCTGTTGATATAGCTACCAACTCTGTGGGAGCTGGAGTACCTATGCTGAGGGGAGAAGCTCTCCTGCAGAGATGGCTTTTGGGGTAGGCGAAGCAGGCGCACCCCTAGGGCCTCAAGCAGTAAGGGGCACCATCGCCTGCTTCACCTACCCCAAAAGCTGTGTCTGCTTCAGTTGGCAGCAGGAGGAGAAGCCTGGCTCAGTGGGCCAGGGCCACATAGGGGGGGATCTGAGGCTGGAAAGGGGGATGTGGAGATTAGGGCCACAGAGGGGGCCCCCATAAGCCTATAGGGAGCCCTCGCCAGCCTGTACGGGCCCCGCAATGGGCCTTCACCTAGCGGCCCCTGTAGCCAAAGGCCGCCTCTGCTCTTCAGTCAGCATAAACATCTTCATTAAGCACTTTAGTGGTGCAGCTGTACCACTATGGCTATGTCTACACTTACTAAAATTAGTTTGAATTAGTTAGTTCGACTAACTAATTCAAACTAATTTTAGTTCGTTCGAATTAACTTAATTCGAACTAGAAAAAATTAGTTCGAACTAAGCAAGTGCCATTCATGGCACTTGCTTAGTTCGAATTGGTGATCGCCATTGATTTCAATGGGTCGGTTAGTTCGAACTAACATGGCCACATTGGTTAATTCAAACTAACTAGTTCGAATTAACCCTTACTTCTAATACCCTATTCGAAGTTATTAGTTCGAATTAAGGAAGCCCTTCATTCAAACTAATTAAAGCCTAGTGTAGCCATGGTTTTAGTTAGTTCGAATTAAGCTTCCTTAATTCAAACTAACTTGCCAGTGTAGACATAGCCTATGTGTCTAGACAAGCCCTAAGGAGGTTGTTTTGTGTGTTGGTTGTGAGTGAATCTCTTGCTGAACGAGGATCTAGTAGAGATGACATAGAAACATATTCCCCATTGATCATACTGAGCTATAAAATTCAGTGAGCTCCCTGTGATTTGCATGAGAGCAACAAGAGACTGACTGGCAACTGCATGTTTTCTTCTTGCTTTGGGAGCTCAGCTCGTGAAGAAAGGAGTCCTAGTGGTGGGGAAAGGGGAAGATTTTGTAGGGAAGCGATTCTTTAATATATATGGTCTTATATGATCTATATATGATCTTTCTGTGATCTGTTAATGTCCTGGTCTTTGACAAGTAAAATACCACTTAATAGGGATAAGACATTAAATGGGAGGAAAGGGGAGTCTGTTTAGTCCTGAATAGACAAGAGTCCTGTGGCACTTTTAAAGACTAAACTGAAGTCCTTGATTTTAAAAATATTAATTGTTCAAGAATCCACCACATCCCTGGGCAAGTTGTTCCAATTGTTAATTTCTGTGTTACATTCAAATTAAAGTTTCATTTTCAAGCCACTGGATTTTTTTATGCTTTAGTCTGCTAGATTAAAAGGTTCTTTGCCACCAGAAATTTTCTCTCAGTGTAGGTACTTGATCAAGTCACCTCTTAGCCTTCTCTAGGATAAACTAGTGATTGCCTTCTTCAGTCTTTTTCCATAATGTAGTTTTTTTCCCAGGCCTCGAATCATTCCTGTAGTGAATCTTTTTTTTCCCCTTAGCCCTTTTCAGCTTCCTTTTGAAAAGTAAACACCAGAACTGGACACAGTATTTCAATAATGCTCTGATGGATATTATATATAGATATAGATACCACCTCCATGCATGAAATAGAGAACTAGGAATCCCTTCCACGCCCTTCAAATGCATTGGTTTCCAGTGGGGCGGGATTGTGTAAGGTGGTAGAATAGTCTTTCTGTGATTCAGGACTGTCAATATTGTATCTTATACAGCTCCAAACACCCTGTCAGTACATCACTGATGATAATGAAATACTACCTTTGTCCACAGAGCGTTTTCAGTTCTG
Organism: Pelusios castaneus; assembly: GCA_007922175.1. Classification (NCBI taxonomy): domain Eukaryota; kingdom Metazoa; phylum Chordata; order Testudines; family Pelomedusidae; genus Pelusios; species Pelusios castaneus. The sequence continues at coordinate 628,076 of ML686111.1, forward strand.
CCTCTCTGTGGGGTTGGGTTGAGAGCAATTTGTGAGAAGAATTTTATTTATGAATAGAAATTTCTAGACAGGAAAATGGGATCAAAGTGCTGATATTTGTTGTGGTGATAGAAGCTAGCTGTCTGGGTGAGGATGGGGGCATATAGCTCTATTAGCAATGAGGCTTTACAGCTGAGTTAAGGGAAAGAGAATAACAATATATATGCTTTGAAGCTTTTGTTTACATACACCAGAGTTCTTTTACTGCTGGAAAGTAGTGCCATTATCGTCACTGGAGCAAGATTGCACCTTTAAAAGATATTGTTTCTCTCAGTGGCTCTGGTCCAGCAAGGTGCTTAAACACACACCTCATTTTAAGCATGTGAGAAGTCCCATTGACATCAGTGACTTGCATGCTTAAAGTTAAGCACATACGTAATTATTTTGAACTGGGGCCAATGAGATTTGCACATAGCATTCAAAGAAAAAGTTTTTCAGTTGTGTGTGGTTTTTTCCCCTTCTAACTGTGCTTTTAAATATGCTAATGGGTTTCTTTTGTTCAAGTTCTTAATTGACAGGAGAGAAGGCTTTAAGGCTATGTACACACGATCAGATTAAAGCGCAACATGGCAATTGCGGTATAAAAAACACGTGACCTTTATTGCGGGAGAGCGCATACACACGTCGCTCCTTGCAACGCAACAGAATTCTTTGCAATATCGCAGTGTAGCGCAATGAATTCTGGGCACCTATCCCACAGTTCAGTTTTCCCTCCATCTGCGCTTGGAATCATGGGATGAAGGAAAGGAATGCAAAGCGCCATGGGTAAACTCTCATTTTCCCGTGGTGCACTGTGTTCCTCTTGCGTCTTCCTCATTGCCAATGGCAACTCGCGCCTATTTTCAACAGTGCAGTGATGCACTACTTGCGAGCAATCACAACAGCGACAGCATGGATCCTGCTCTGATCTCCACTGTCGCCTTCAGCATTCTAAATACATCTCGGCTGGTTGCTCAGAACGCAATGAGCTCTGAATCAGATGAGGACACCGAGGAGCAGGGGCTGATCAATGCCATGCAGAGCAACAGCACCGCATTGCTCAGCTCCTTCACCGATCATCTGCACATGGTGCAACATCGCTTCTGGTCGTGAGAGACGAGCACAGAGTGGTGGGATCGCAGTGTTATGCAGCTGAGGGATGACGAGCAGTGGGTACAGAACTTTCGAATGCGGAAAGCAACCTTTCTGGAACTGTGTTCAGAGTTGGCCCCTGCCCTGCGACGTAAAGACACCAACATGAGGTCAGCCCTAACCGTGGAGAAACGTGTTGCGATTGCTGTCTGGAAGATGGTGGCTCCTGACTGCTACCGGTAGGTTGCAAACCAGTTTGGAGTTGGGAGGTCCACCGTCGGATTAGCCCTCTCTCAAGTCTACCGAGCCATCAATCACGTTCTGCTACGGAGGACGGTGACGTTGGGCAATGTTCGTGAGATTGTGGACGGCTTTGCTGCCATGGGATTCCCTAACTGCGGGGGAGCCATAGATGGCACACACATCCCGATTTTGGCTCCAGACCATCTCGCGACCAAGTACATCAACAGGAAGGGCTACTTCTCCATGGTGCTGCAAGCACTCGTGGATCACAAGGGGCGTTTTACGGACATCAATGCTGGGTGGTCGGGAAAGGTGCATGATGCCCGCATTTTCAGAAACACTGGACTGTACTGGAAGCTGCAAGGGGGTACCTTCTTCCCAGATCAAAAAATTACTGTGGGGGATATGGAGATGCCCATAGTCATCTTCGGAGACCCGGCATACCCACTGATTCCATGGCTCATGAAGCCGTACACCGGGAACCTGGATCGCAGCAACGAGCGGTTCAATTACAGATTGAGCCGCTGCAGAATGACTGTGGAGTGTGCCTTCGGCTGCTTAAAAGGGCGCTGGCGCTGTTTGTATGGGAGGCTGGACTTGGCGGAGGACAACATTGTTGCTGTAATTGCGTCGTGCTGTGTCCTTCATAACATTTGTGAAAGTAGGGGAGAAAAGTTTTCCCCGGGGTGGGCTATGGAGGCACAGCGCCTCGAGGAAGCATATGAAGAGCCACCCACTAGGAGTATTAGGGTGGCCCAAGGAGAAGCTGCTCGCATAAGGGAGGCACTCAGGGAGCATTTCAATGATGCCCTCCCATAGTTCACTTCAAGGACGCATCAAGTGCACCTTATGAGATTTTTCACTGTGTACAAATAAAGCCACTCTTCAAATTTTCTGCTACTGTTTTTATTAAAAGATAAAAAGGGGATTAAAAAGGTTGGGGGTTTTTGGAGGGGTTACAGGTGGGTGTAGCTGCAGGTCTCTAAAAAGTAGCTCTGTGAGGGACTGGGTGTTGCAGTATACCAGGGGGACGCGTGGCCTTCAAATAAATGCTTTGAAGGACTACGGGGTGTGGGAGGCAGACACGGCTGAACTGTATGGAGTGGAGCCCGTACATTAATCGCCTGGGTCTGCAAAGCAATCGTGCTCTTGAAGGAACAAACAGAACTGCTCATGATGCTTATCAGTTCGTCCCTGTGTTTCTGCCTCCTTGGTTGGGATTCCTTTTTCCAGGCTCGATTCTCCCTCGTGGATGCCTCTGTTTTCATCAGCTCCTGAAACATATCCTCCCTGTTTCTTCTAGCACGCTGCTGAATGTTTCTCATGCGGTCAGCTGGGGTAGACACCGGCCTTGTGAAGGTCGAATCTAATAAAAAAAATAAATAATAAAGCTATTGTTAAAACATAGCATAGATAACCTATGTAACCTTCCAGTAGCACATTCCACTGGAAAGTACAAGGCAGTCAACTTCCTATGCTTTGCTGAAGCGGACAAGGTATGTCCTAATAGAAACCTTACTGGGGGCTAACATTCAGCACAGGGCACACTGATGGAACCCGATATCTCTCTCCTCAGAGTGCCCCTGCCAGCTAGAATGCATATCCTACATGCCACCGGATGCCAGCCGGGACCGTATGCTGCAGCCTTGTATGCTGCCATGGTTCCCAGTGCTGTGCTTTGCAGCTGGCGAGGCCGAGTATCCTTATATGGGAGCGTAGACACATATGCTATCCCATCTAACCTGAGTAGGAGGCTCTGGAGGTACATCGAGGAAACCATTAGTGACCTAAATACAGATGATTTTTTGACAATCACTGCTTGTGTTGATGTACTTCTAATGAATGCATAGTAAAGAGCGTGCACAGTGTGGACCGAGACAGCAAGCACCCCCGCCCTGGACAATGATCTTTTAGCAGGAGCCATAGCTGCACGGAAGAGAAACTTACCGGAACCCCCCTCTGCTGCCTCAGAGGACACTCTGCAATTCATGTCTTGGGTGGAGGTCTCAGCGGGGGTGCAGAAGAGCTCCTGGCTACATGCTGTTGCGCTCTCCCCCAGGTCATCCTCCATCTCCTCTTCCTCATCGATCACGTCCTCATCCTGCTCGGCTCTGGCATTCAGTGGAGGAGGGGGGGCCTATGTGTCCACAGGACTCTTTGCAGTGGTTGTGGGGTCCCCACTGAGGATGGCTTCTATCTCCTTGTAATACCTGCATGTAGCAGGCACTGATCCCGAACAGCGGTTTGCCTCCTTCGCTCGGTGATAGGTTATTCTTAGCTCCTTCACCTTTGATCTGCACTGCACAGTGTCTCTCTCATGATCTCTCTTGGACGTGGCCCGAGAAATTATGCCATATGTATCGAAATTTCGCCTGCTGCCGCGTAGCTGTACCTGCACAGCAGACTCTCCCCAGATGCTGATCAGGTCCAGCACCTCTGCCGTACTCCAAATGGGTGCGCGTCTTCCACGATGGGCCGCCATTGCTAGGTAAGATCGGGCTGCATTCCACGAGGAAGAGAACAGGAAGTGAAACAGACGAGAAATTCGAAAATCCCGGGAATCGAAACAGGGCGGGGACTGTTTCGTTACGGCCACAGAGCGGGTGGGAGGAAGACCAGAGAGGACGACTTTGGAATGCTGGGACACTTCCGGAGGCCAATCATTGCACGGTAAGCGTACACACGAGTCGAATGGCGCAACAGCTGTTCCGCATTAACTGCTACCACCCTTGTTGAAGTGGTTTTTGTATTGCGCTACAACTGGGCTGTTGACGCGCAAGAGCCCTGTTGCACGTGTGTACGCTGTTGCTGTTATCGCACGGTAATGACTGTTAATGCGAGATAAAGTGATCGTGTGTACATGGCCTAAGAGGAACTGTACTGTGAAACTCATAAAAGGATGTTACTGAAGAGGCTTGTGAAATAAGAAGGGTGTCAATAAAATCAATTGACAAGCTTTTCTGTGAAACCTTCTTCATTTTCTTGTTCACCACCTATCTCTTTCACTAATTCCTTGAGAGTCGTAATGAACAAAGTGCAGTTCTATTTGACATTTCAGTTGTAACAAATCATATGGGCTAATGCTCTGTTTTGAGTACAGCAGGCTGCATAAGCCGTCAGTGTTGTCGAAAGCCTTGTGCACATTACAGCCTTATCGTGCGGTAAGGCTCCGAGTGTAAACACACAAATGTTGCTTTTTGCATAGCAACAGCCCTCTTGCTGCGCAACAAGTAAACCACGCAAATGAGAGTGGGTAGGCTTACCGTCGAGCCTGTGTGTATGCTCCTTCTGCATTTGATAGTCTCCAGAAATGTCCCAGAGTTCCAGTCAAGGCCACTCTGGGACACCGGAGCTGTCAAATTTGTGAATTTCACTGCTCCAGCAGAGCAGTGAAATTGACAAGTAGCGCAAGGGTTCAGAACCCCAGTGCAGGAGCTCTGCTGAGCTCCAGGAACCCCCAGTAGATTCCCTGAAGCCGCTCGGCTTCCCAGCTTCTGGGGCAGGGGATGGCTGCTGCCCTGAAGCCGGGAGCCCAGCAACCAGTTGCCCAGGTTGCTGGCTTTGGGGTGGGCAGCTTCAGGGAATCCCGTTGGCAGCGGGGTGCCATGAGCCCTGGTGGCTGGAGCTCCACTGCAGGGATTCCCTCAAGCCGCTCGGTTCCGGGCGGCTTGACAGACTCCCTGTGGCAGTGGGGCTCTAGCCGCCCCCGCTGTCATGGGGAGTCCCATAAGCCACCTGGAACCAAGCAGCTTGAGAGAATCCCCGCAGCGGAACTCCAGCTGCCAGGAGTGCTAGCACTCCTGCTGGCTAAAGCCCTGCTGCCACTGGGAGTTCCTCAAGCTGCCCGGGAAACTGAGCAGCTTGAGGGAATCTCCGCAGCAGGATCCAGCTGCCGGCACGCCTGGCAGCTAGAGAGCCCTGCTGCTGCTGGGGCTCCTCTGCCGCCAAGACAGAGCCCCGCTGCCAGCCTAAAGGGTGGCTGGGCAGTGTATGGTGGGATAGGTGCCCACCATGCACTGCTCCTTCTAACAAAAATGCAAAGGAGCATGTGAAGGATTTCTGTGTGGACCAGGGAAAGTGTTACAGTTAACGCTTTGCTTGTCCCACAACAACTTATTGCGGGACAAGTCTGCCACGTGTACATAGCCTAAGGCTATGTACACACGATACCCTTATCGCGCGGTAAGGCAGCGAGCTGTCCACAGGATAATCTTGCTTGTTGCACGGCAACAGTCCCTTGCCCCGTAACAGTTAAACCACATAAAACAAGGGTGGTCAGGCTTACCACGGAACAGTTGTTCCGTGGTAGAGCCAGTGTGTACGGTCCTTGTGGTTTTGACAGCCTCCGAAAGTGTCTCAGAGTGCCTGTCAAGGACACTGTAGGACACAGGAGCTGTCAAATTTGTCAATTTCACCTGCTCTAGCAGAGCAGTGAAATTGACAAATAGCTGCAGCGCCTAGCTGCCACCATGGGGCTCAGCGGCTGCCGCGGTGCTCCAGCCACCGGGGTCAGCTGCCACAGCGTTGCTCCGGCGGCTCAAGCCCCACTGCTGCTGGGACTCAGCCCCACCCAGCCCCGCTCCCGCCGAGGCTCAGCTGAGCCCTGCTGTGGTGGGGCTCAGCTGCTGCAGCTGAGCACTGCTGTCCCGCAGGGCTCCTGCAAGCCCCATTGCCGGCAGGTCAGTGGGGCTCAGCCACAGCAGCTGAGCCCTGGCAACAGCACCTCTGCCAGCAGCTGGCAGCCGCAGTGCATGGTGGGCTAGGTGCCCACCATGCACTGTTGCTTATAGTGAGAATTCAAAGGAGTGTGTGAATGCTCCTTTTCGCTCTAAGGGGTGCTGTGTTACAACGCTGGCTTGTCCCGCAAGAATTTTATTGCAGGACAAGTCTCGCTGTGTGTACATACCCTAAGTGTTGAAGTATGTGCACAGAAACACTTTTTAAGTGTCCATTAACAAATAGTTAACTCTCATAAAAGTACATAAGAGATGCCTTCCAACACCAAAAGTTCGCTACGTTGAATGGGCCACCAATTTGGGATTGAATGTTTAAAGGTTACCCATTTTCCTGAGACAACGGAATCACTTTTTTCATGTCCAACACATGCATTCTTCAGTGAAATATCAAGGAATGCATTTTAATGAGAAAATATTTATCCCTCTGTTATTTTGTAGCCCAAAAAAGGAAACAGGCATTATGTTCTGGCTGAAGTGGAGCAGTAAGATTAATCTACTAGGCCTTGATTCCTTGGTGTGAAGATCTTTTGAAAAATGGTTAATAAGATCTGATTATGATTGAATAGACTAGAGCTGAAAGCTCTCTTCAGACAGCCTGGAAGTCAGTATTTTAATTTGCTGATGATCTTCAATTTCCTTCCTCCCACTATGTTTTTAGTAAGCAGCAAATTGAGATGGTTTAACAGGTGGAACACTTACAAATATGGGGTATTAATGAATAAGCATTTAATGAATTGTAGAGATGTCTTTCTCTGAATTTCTATCCAAGTTTTTTACAGACCTCTGTGGTATCTGCAACTTATTACTAACTTCCATGTTTCAAGGGACCAATATGTTCTTGCTTCTGTGTATTACTTTGTCATCTTGCATACCACATAAGAACATAAGAAAGGCCGTACTGGGTCAGACCAGAGGTCCATCTAGCCCAGTATCTGTCTACCGACAGTGGCCAGTGCATCATCAAATGTTATTTTAAACCCTGTAAAAAGCCCAAGGTAATGGATAATTAAAATCTCTCTTTGAAAATCCAGACTGCCTTGTGGCTCAGTTTCAGATTTAGTCTCCCCCTCACTTTCAAACAGCCCCACAATCTCTCCATGCTCATCATACGAAGCGTGCTTTCCGCAGACCAGGACACACCAACGCAATCTGGCAGTGGACTCTGCCAAAACAACACATGCAGAACTTTCAGACATATCTCCACTGCTACGATGATCAACACCCCTATCCCCACCCCCACACAGACACCTTTCAAGGTCCATGGGCCCTCCGCATGCCTATCACAACCTGTGCTTTATCTCATCCAGTGCATTACAAACCCTAATAAACAACTATGTTGGTGAAACCAGACAAGCACTATGCTCTTGAATGAACTCTCATAGGATGGAAAATGATAAAAGACAAAAACAAGCCCCACTGCTTCACCTGTGGGTGAAACTTTGCATAAAGTGATCATCACTCTCTATCTGACCGATCAGTCCTTGTCCTCCAAATGAAAACTGCACAAAACTTTCAAAAGATGAGCCTGGAAACTTTGCTAGACACTAAGGGCATGTCTACATTGCAAAAATAAGTCGACGTAAGGCAGCTTATGTTGACTAATTACGTAAGCATACCCACTCTGGTATTCCTCCTAACTCATCCACTATGCTCGCTTTATCAATCCATCTGGGTGAGAGGCGTATGGCTTAGGTTGAGGTAGTTTGGGTGATGTATTGTTTGCATTGTCTATTGGCTGTCAGGGTGGTGGACAGCCTGAGCTGTGGAATGACAGGAATGTCAGTTTCACTGTTGGTAGGGTCCCTGTTTTGAAACTGGGAGGGAGGGGGAGGCTGGAGGGTGTTCCAGCTGTGATCCAGCAGTGCTGACAGCAGGAGCTTTGCTGCCTGGGGCTGCCAGTCTGGGCTGTGGGCTCCTTACAGAGCTCCCAGCTTGAGCTGGGGTGCTGCCTGGGCTCTCAGCTTTCTGCTCCCAGTGGAGCTCCCTCAAGCGGGAAGCTGAGAGCTTGGGTGCTCCATATGGTTCCCTGAGTCTGGGCTCTCAGCTCCCCTGCACTGCCCCTCTTCAGTCAGTGCAAGCATTCGTGGTGAGGACACACCATGAAAAGAAGATTAGCGTAGACATGGAAAAACTGTAGTAATTACTATAGTGGCTATAAGTCGATCTAACATCCATTAACTTAATTGTACAATGTAGACATGGCCTAAAAAATCACAAACTGAACAGAGACCCTGGATTTATGGCTCATTAAAACAATCTGTAACCCACTCCCTAGCTCAGGGGTCGGGAACCTTTTTGTCTGAGAGAGCCATGAACGCCACATATTTTAAAATGTAATTCCGTGAGAGCCATACAATATGTTTAAAACTAAATACAAGTAAATGTGTGCATTTTATGTAAGACCAACACTGTTAAAGTACAATAAGTCTCTGAATTCTTTTTAATAACGTTGTTATGCTGTTGCTAACCAATGATGAATAAAGTACTTCTTACAATTAATGCGACTTCTGGTGCTGCATGGTTTTGCTGATGGCTTTGTAGTCTGGTTGATATGTGGTGAGGTTAAGCTTCATGCAGGCGTTGAGACTTCTATCCGTTAAACGTGATCGTAGGAAGAAAAGGAAGAGAAAGGAAGGAAGGAAGCAAAGAAAGAGAAAGAAGAGGAAACAGGAAGAGGAAGGAAGGAAGAGGAAAGAAAGAAAGAAAAAGGAAGAGAAAGAAGAAAGAGGAAGGAAAGAGAGAAAAAAGGAAGACAAATAAGGAAAAAAGAGAGAAGGAAGAGAAAGAGAGGAAGAAAGAAAAAAGAAGGCAGGCAAAGAAGAGAAAGAAGGAAAGAAAAAGGAAAGCAAAGGAGAGAAAGAAGGAAAAAAAAGAAAGGGAGAAAGAAAAAAGAGAGAAGGAAGGGAGAGAAAGAAGGAAGGGAGATAAAGAAGGAAGAAAAGAAGAAAGGGGAAGGAAAGAAGAGAAGGAAGAGA
>ML686111.1:645219-667404 GCA_007922175.1 Pelusios castaneus
GGAGAGAAGGAAAGAAGGAGGCAGGAAGGAAGAGAAAGAAGGAAAGAAGAGAGAGAAAAAGGAAGGCAAAGAAGAGAAAGAAGGGAAAGAGAAAGGAAGGCAAAGAAGAGAAAGGAGGAAACAAAGAAGCCGAGAAAAGAAAGAAGAAAAAAAAAAAAGAAAGAAAGAAGCCGAGGCCGCTGGCGGCGGGGACCCGAACGCGGACCCGGGAGGGCAGAGCACACCCCGGCACTGGAGACCGATCCTGGCCCTGTGCTGGGAGGCCGAGGCTGTCGGCGGAGCGGAGCCGACCCCGGCTCTGGGCCGGGAAGTTGAGGCAGCTGGCGGGTGGGAGCCCGGGAGCCTGCCCCGGCCGCGGCCACCCTGCTGCCCCGGCCGCATGGGGCAGGCAGGCAGGTGCGCGCACATGCTCCGGCCCTGAGTCTGCCTGTTCCGCCCTTGGGGAACTGGACGCAGCGCTGCCCGCGGCCGCAGCAGGGGCGGAGGCCGGGTAAATGACCTTGGTGGGCCGTATCTGGCCCGCGGGCCTTGGTTTGAGGACCCCTGCCTTAAAGATTCGTAATTCATACTTCTACCCATTCCCATCTTAGCAGCTTGATTCCACTCTCAACAACTGCACCTGTTCCTCTCAACCCTCTTCTCTCCGTGCTTTTAATACAGTTCTTTAAAATAATTTTTTCATAGTAGCAATCTCCTCATTTCTCTTAATGTTCTAAAGTAGTTTAAAGCCTTTACTGATTTAAATTATGACCTGTTTCTTGTATAACAATGTGTGAATATAACATTGGAAAATTAATACTGAAGAGAAAAACAGAAATTAAAATATTTGGGGGGAAATCCCCAGGGTTTTCTTCTCCCTCCATTTCCTTCCTTCAGAGTAAAAGGCCTTTTATTTTGGTGCAACCTGGGTATTCCAAATGACCCGTTTCTCTGAATTTTGATGTGACTGATTTTTCATATCCTGTTTCCCACCAAATTGGGTGAAAGAGCATACTGAAGACTGGTTTAGTTGATTTTGCTGGTTTCTATTAGATTACAGTCTGTCTCTGTACTGCAAACTCGTATTTATTTCAGATATAGTGTGTCTTTTCTGTGAATCTGAGGAAATTTGCACAAGCACATAATTTTTTTAAATAATGATATTCCTATTTTATGTATGAAAATGATAAAATCCAGGTCTTGGTTGAATAACACCAAGAAAATTTAATTTTGTTTTTAAGTGGGGGATGTGAATGACATAGGGGAAACTATGAATCAGACATCGGGAACCTGTAATGTGTTTGTTGTAGATGAATGCTTCATTAAAGCAAAATAGTTCATTAGGAAAATAGCCTGAATAAACTTGCGAATTTCATTCTCAGCAAGCTACGTATTTTGAACTGGGACCTATTACTAACTTCAAAGAGTTTTTAATTCAGTGTTCCTATTCTTATTAAAAAACAAAGTAAAAGAGGCCAGTGACTACGTCAGATATTTCTGTCGCCAGAAGTGTTACTCTGCACCGTTACTTTTCAAATACCTATTTAGGTATTGGTGAAGGTGCTTAAGGAAACTGAAATGCTGTATTAATTACTCCTTCTAAAATACAAAGTAGGTGAAGTTATTGCACTGAGAAAGCTGTTAAAGACAAACTATCATGGGCGTTGTTCTAATTTTGGGTTTACCTTGAGCTTTTTCCAGTTCTGACCTATGTTGCAGTGACTGTGAGATACAAGCCGACATTTCAGGTCCTACATAGAGATCACCAAATCTGTTGTTGAAGCTGGGTAGGGAGAGAATTGGAGGGAATCTAACTCTGAGTGGATGAAGAGGAGTTGACGACTTTCTCAAAAGGCTGCATGTTGTTTGTTGTAGATGCAACTGCAGCACTTGGCCTCTTTATTTAAAAAGAAAAAAATAATCTAATATCATACCAAGGAGACACAGTTTCCTCTAAAAATTCAGCACTCCAAGCGTAAGACATCCCTGCAGTGTTTTAGGTGTAGGGATGTAGACCAGCTCTAAGCCTGTGTACAGAATTGACTGGTCTGCTTGTGTCTTTCCCTCTGCTGTTGCAGAATGGCATCTTCTCATGCCTTTATTTGTAGATGTCTGAAACTGGTCTGGCTATAACTAGTTTTGTTTTGGGGTTTTTTTCCCCCTCCATAGTGAAGAATTAAAACCATTTGGTAAGTGAACCGTCTGGCTTTCTCATTTCAAAAGGTGATTTTCCCCCTCTTTTTACATTCTCACCACCTTCTCTGTTCCACACCGTTTGAATCGAAACAACTTGTTTGGTTTGCTGAAAAACTCTGGACTGACCTTGTGACTTACCCTTCTCTTCATTTATATATTCCCTGCTATATTGTAATTTCCATTTCATGCTTCTGATGAAGTGGGATTCTGCCCATGAAAGCTCATGCAATAAATAAATTTTGTTAGTTTTTAAAAGTGCCACAGGACTTCTTGTTTGTTTTGCTGAACTAGACTAACAAGGCTAACCTCTGGACGCACTCTCCTAAAAAGCACTGCAGTTTTGGCCACCCAGCATAAAGATGGTGGAGGAGGGCATGAGAAGTCACAGTAATTTATCCCCTGGCAATTCTTGCAAAGGGCAGTGAACCAACCGTATCTCTGTGGTCCTATATAGGGATATCCTTAAGAGGGTTATCAGTGCTCTCTCAGTGAGAAGCGGCAAAGTTTGCATTGCTAGTGGTGATCAATATATGGGATGGGAACATGCTCATGGTCTCTGGTGTACAGTTGAAGGGTTGTATTCTGGGAAGCAAAAGCTATTTTGCAACATCCTGAATGCTATGCTCTTTGACTCCAGGTACCTCCTCTCTTTTGTGCCTGACTGCCACAGATGTAATACCTCCAGCTACTGTATTTAATCAGCGCACCTCCTCTCAAGCTGTAACTAATTCTCTCGTTTTTAGGCCTATACTTCTTTGGCTTGATCATACAGCGCTTGCATGACCAAACCCCTAATTCATTAACATATTCTGCTTTTGTCTAGAGCCTTTATTTGCCTGGCATTTTAGAAAGAATAAAGACTTTATGGAGGCATTTTCACAGGCAGCTCCTGACTCCATTGAGTCCCCTGCCATTTGTGCTTTCGAAAATTTCCAACTTAGTCCTTGATGAACTTATTATCTAGACATGATGTGACACATCTTAGGGAGAGATGACATGCAAGGGCAAGGAAGGCTTATACAAAATAGGGTTATGAAGTTGCTTGTTTCTGCAAGACATGTAGTCTCTTTTTTTTTCCCCCCCTTCCCCGCCCCCCCCTTTTTGTTTTGGTATTGGGTTTTTTTGTACCATTAGGTTGACAATTGTAGGAGTTACTTTTATCAGTACAGATTGCACTTGTATCTACATAGGACATTTTGAGGTATTTCTGTTACTGGAGAAATGGATCCTGCTTAGTGTATTACTCTTGTTGAATGGCAAAGATCTGCTGAATATCCTTTAGGATTCCAAAAGGAATACAGAGGCACTCGGAAAACTGCAAAGAGGGGCAACCTTTTAAGCCATTTATCAAAGCATTTTCAAGTCCCATTTCAAGTCAAGTGAAATACTAATTGAGCAAGGAAGACCCTATATTAAATAAATGACTATGGGAAGAAAAATCAGTGTTTGTCAGCTTGTCTTTATTTCTATTTTTAGTTGTCACGACTAATGGATTTAATTCAACCTACTCCATCCCATCCATTTCTATGGACTGCTAACCCCTCCCTCTTAGGTCACTGTGTTTGGTGGTTTTTTAAAACCATTGGTGTTTTAATAAACTAAAAATGACCTTCTGGCTTTTGACCCAGATATGAAATTGGAATACTTCTTTGAACATCTGTTGGGTGGAAGGTTGGATTTCAAACTGTTGCTAGGTTTGCATGTGCTACACAACCAAGAAGTTAAAGGAAATATTTCACAAGGAAATGGATTTTTTTTTCTCTCTGGTAAAAGCCAAGGCCAGTGTTTCTTCAAATCGAGGGCCCCTGCCAATGGTGTAGCCTGGTCCTTAGTTTCAGCACTGGACTGGAAATCATGGTTGAGTTCTAATCCTACCTGTGCCATTGCTCTGTAACCATGGCCATTTCCCTTTTATTTGCGGCCTCATTTTTATCTTCCTTTGAAGTAGAACTAATGATTATTTCCTATTTTTTGTAGAGTGTATTGCTCTCTGTGAGTGGAATGCATGATATAAATGTTCCATATTACTTATTGATCTCCCTTTTCATTATTGTTTTTTGTTAGAATGTGAGCCGTGGTTCAAGGACAGTTGCTGAATGACATTTTCTCAATTGCTTGTAATATTTCCATAACAGAACCCAATGGTTTTTAATATAGATCTAACAAAGAGCAAGTTTAGCATTAAAATGGACTCTAGTGCAATGGTTTTCAACCTTTTTTTTTTTTTTTTTTTTTTTCATTATCAGGCCCCAAAAAAGTTTCAAATGGAGGTGAGGATCACTTTGGAAATCTCACTTAGGTCATGTTTACACTGACGGTGGGAAATTTGCTGCCGTCAAGTCGATCTTTCTGGATCATTTGAGCAGTTGGTGAAGACCCCCTCAGTTGATATGGAAGTCAACACATTAAGACTAACCCCTCAAGAAGAGTAGCACTGAGTCGACAGGAGGGCATTTTCCATTGACTTAGCGCTGTGGAGTCGCCGCATTAAGTAGATGTTAGGAAGTTGAAGGGAGAGATGCAAGATATGTAAAATAACTTGTGTATCTTCCTTCGACTCCCACTGAAATCCTTGGACAGTGTAGACCTGGCCTTAATTTGACCTCCAGGTATCTGCAGACCACAGGTTGAAAACCACTGTTCTAGTATCACGACAGATGCTGCACCATCTACTAAGCCTACCGAAGGAGTCACAATATTTGAAGTCTTGTAGCAGGCAGGGGCTATATAATCAGATATGATAGATCATGTGCAGTCTCTGGAATACAGTTCTGCACTTCACCACACATACTGTGGGGCTGTAGGTAACTTCATGTTGGGGACAATCATGGAGAAGTTGTCCTCGCTGTTCAAGGATGACAGTAAGGGTTTATGGTAAAAGAATGATGCAAAATAACACCTGGCTTTGGTATTACAGTAACCCTGTGAAACAAGGTCCCTTGTTAATGGGTGTGTGGTGGGGGGATTATTTCCTGACAGCAATTCATAATCTTTTGGTTGTGGCCTAATCCTGATCTCAGTTTCACAAATTCAACTCCTCATTAATTTAATTAGCAGGGCAGAATTGTCACAATAGTGTAGTGTTGGCCTACTTTCCTTTTTAATTGTTTTCACATGTCTTCATGTACACATGAAGCTGCCACACACACTCCCATTGCAGAGTGTGAATGGAAGAGGACTTTTTCATGGGCCCTTTGCACCAGTACGAATGTCATCCTGACACAATATGCAAGTGTGCTGAGACTTAGGTAAGGACGTGTACATTGATTGTAAAACAAGCTACTTGAAAGCCCGGTTCTCTGTCAGATGCTTAGCAGTGTGGAGAGCCAACTTCTTTGCACTGTGCTTGTTGTTTTAAGGCCACTTACTGTTTCAGGAGAAACAGGTATTCTAACTAAACAGGTTTTCCTTTCACTTAACGTTAATGAGGTGCCATGATATTGCCTTTTTTCTCTAGTTGTCCTGTATTCTTCTTTACTATATCTGAGCATGCTGGTCTTGTTCTTCATAGTCCTGCAGCACTGATTCTATCTCTGGTAGCCTCTGTTCAGTCCTATGCAAGATTCACTTAGGCTTAATACACTTCTAGCACTTGTCAATCAAATTACGTTATCTTTTGTTCCAGAGCAGTGGTATGTATTGTTTTATGGGGAGAAGGGAATAACTGAGGCTACAGAGCCGGGGAAGTGCATTATCCACGGGTGCACAGTCAGTGATAGAATCAAAAAATGTAATCCAGGCTTCCTGATTTAGTGTCGTACGATTAGAACTGTGACTCGCTATACTAATGTTTGTTTTTATTCACCCGTCTGTTCACTGAAACATCCTAAAGTATCAAAAATGATGGGTATCTAGAAAAAAACTAAAGCATGGGATCCGTAATTGTCTGTTGCTGTTAGATAGCATCATCACTTTTACTCAGACTAAAACAGGTCTCAGTCTCCCACTCCTCAAAGATGCGTGACTTGAGGCAACTTGGGGCTGGTTGTCTGCACTGCTCAGCCTCTCACAGGATGAAGCCCTTACTTTCAAACAATAACTGAACAGTTGCTTGTGAGTCAAGCATAATGTTTAACCAGGCAGAAGCTTTTCTCCACTGTCCTTGTACTTGAGGCCTACTCTACACTGAGAGGCTATGTCAATGGGGATACGCAATCTGCGTGCCGCAGACTGCGCATCTCCTGTTAACTTAGTTACTCTCACTTACCACAATGTCTTTACTCGGCTGTGTCGACCTGAAGTGCTTTGCCTTCCACGCAGTGTTATTACACTTGGAGGGGTGGAGTTGGGAGAGCACTTCCGGGATTGATTTGAGCAGGTCTACACGGGCCACTGAATAGATACCGCGATTCACGCAGCATTTTCATTGTAGACAAACCCTGAGAAGCGACATGCTAGTTTGCAGATGAGGAATTCAAAGCAGAAGAGGGGAAAAGGTAGTTTTTAATTTCATTTTAAAATGCAAATCTTTCTCATGCTTTAATTTTCTGTGCATGTCCGCCTGAGACAGGAACAGTAGAACACTTTGATCTGAAGTACAGAGGTTCTTTCTACAACTTGAGTTGATAGGCTTGCTTTTTTTTATGTGAGGGTTTATGAAAATTAAATACTTACTGTGCAGTTATGGTCATCATTAAAGTCACTGTAAAGTGTTGTATTGCAACTCTAAACTTACATATAGCTCTTCAGCCCTATACAGTAGAAATACATTAAGGATGTTTAGAAAATTGACTCCCAGACTGCTTGAGTGGCTATTTGTAATTTTTGTGAGATTACAGTGGATTTTAGGAATGTGTTTATAATAATAGCAATTGTTGGCAGTGGGTTTGGTTGGTTTTTATTTTCCTTAAGAATTGCCAGCACTGCGTTTCTTTAGCAAACTATCCTCCAACTATTCTAATGCTCTGTTTGTATCTTTCTGCATCTGATTTCACTTTTTAAAAAAAATAACGCAAGCACCTCAACTACCCAACTGTCATAGAACACTGATTGTTAACGTGTTACTACCAACCTGATATTTTGTCCTAACTAGGTATTATCAACTATACAACCAATTATACAGAAACAAAACTAATAATTTTATCTTGGATTTCTGGTTTGGTAACTTAAAATATGAATGAGTGAATATAATTGATGAAGTTCCTCTAAATAATGCTAATGGTGAAACCTTGCTAATGGTTAACAAATACTTGGGGAAGACACAGCCCTAAACTTATCCATTTGCCAAGTAGATAATTTATGCTTACAGGTTTTCACAATGCACTCCTTACCCCTTTTCATTATCAATATACTGTAACTTGTTACCAAGTTCTTGTGTGTTTAATTTGCGACTGGATAGATTTCCCCCACCCCTTGAGTTTACATGAAGACACTGCAACTCTTATCCAGTCCCCTTTCAGCCTATGATGCTCAGCCATTAAGTAGATGGTGGTAAGGAGAGGGAGAGACTGCTGAAAGGACAGTGCATTTTCTCAGCGTCACTGTCTTTGAGAATGAATAGAACAGAGCTAGGCTTTCAAAGTAGTGTTCATCGTTGCACAAGTTCCCTTTGTATATGGAAAAGCCTCTCTGCCCATGGCAACCCGTGGGTGCTGCAGTGCTGATTGAGCGAGATATAAATGGTCACAGTAGGCTTGATTTGTTGAATTCTATGACTGTGAGCTGCTTATTTCCAGGATCGCCTGTTACCCAAGTTTGCATATCTCCAGGAATAGTGACGTATTTGAGGAAGGAAGTGTAATCTGTGCTGTATTGCAAAATGTACTTTTAAAAAAACACTCCACTCACCAACATTCTCTGTTTTACTGAAAATGAATCCATTATTTAAGCAAGTGCTCCTTTGCTTAAGTGCATCTCTAGGAGTTTATTTCTAGGCTGAAGGCAACCTGTCCTTAAGCATTCAAGAAGTGCAGTTTCTGTGAAATTGCAGTACATGGAATGTCTCTTGTTGCTCTTATGAAATAGACATTTTATAAACTGGGGAAGGAGGAACTTGTGGTTAGGAGGAATTATTTATATTGGCTTGCCATCCTTGAGAACCAGCTCAAGAACACTGTTTGAACCTAGGTTTCTGAAGTTGCTTCATAATGCAAATGATTACAATTCTAACTGGCGAGTGAATGCTGGAATACTAAATTTGTTGCTGCATCTTAACGTGGAACGCTACTCTCGGCCCAGCCATGCTTTTGGGAATCTCTTACGTTCATGCGCTTCCTTACAGTAGTGGTGATGCAACCAATATCCCTAGAACAAGATTCCAGCTCTGACCTGACTTCAAAGCTCAGGAAAGGGAAGAGAATACTCTAGTGGTATCATTTTTGCATGGCAACCCACCCCGAATGTGCTCTCAGTACCAGATGAATAGCCAACATTTCCACAGTGTGCTGCCTACTGGCAGTGGGACTTCAGGCGCTTCACCTCTCTGAAAAGAAAGCTGCTTATTTTGCTGCCTAAATATGGATTTAAGGTTGAAAATTTTGTCTTGTATTTTTCCCCACTCAAAATGATCTCGGGCATAAGGTACATCACTGATTTTGACTGGAAAAAAGACCATTATTAATACAGCATTCTGAACCTGACTGTAGTATCTCCACTGTTTTATTATACATCCAGCTAGAATGGCTTCTTATCTGTGTCCTCTAGCTCTTTGGATTTATTCTCACCTAGACAACTGCCTTATTGGAATTTAGTCAAAGTGAAACACTGCAGCCCTTGGGGAGCAAATGAGAGACATCCAGATGTGCCTTGTATAGCATGGGCCACCTATAGAAGCCGTACAGCATTCTAATGGATAATTTGTAGCCTTTTTTATTTGAGGAGAGAGAGGTTTAAGACACTAGACACATGGAGAATCTGCTAATCATGCTGCAAACCAATGTACAAAGTTGCCATTCTCTTGGAACTTCTTTGTAAGTCTCATATTATGATGTTCGATTTTTCTTCAGGTCCTAAACTCTGGAGAAATGTGAATGTCAAGTTCATTTTTTTTGAAAAAAAAAAAAGGAAAGGTCACATGCTGGAAAAGAAATAAAGAACTCAAATAGTCTTGAAAAACGTGATTTTTGGGGGGCTAATCTTGTGGTTTATTGTTGGAGGGTTTGGTGTCGGAGCTAAGTGTGTGTGCTGACCCATGAATTTTGAATACTTGCAGCTGACAATACTGAATGTGGCTTCTTTGGGTCTTACAGCATTTCTCCCGAACCACATTGTCTGTGAATGTCTGCTCTTCAGGTTTCTGAAAGGTGCCACAGCTGACTTTCTTGGGAATGGGCTGGCTGGGGGGGCGGAGAATCTCTGCTCTTGACAACTCAGTCCTCTGAAAATAGTGGAGTCTAAACAGCAGTCTGTTAAAGAGTTCTGTTTGGACACAGATCTATAAAACCTGGATTGGGACATGCTCCTCTCTGGGTCTGTGACCTCTGCAATACCAGAGAAGCCCAAGCAGTGGATGTGATTTAAAGCTCTAATCCATTCACTTGGGTCTTGCTGTGATCCTCCCAAGAATCAGAGTCAAACAACAATTCTCCTTAGATAGTCCTCTCAGCCCTCCTGTGAGGCCGATATGGTAGTATCTCCATATTACAGACTGGAAACTGAGGTAGAAAGGTGTACAAAGTTGCTTTAAAGCCACACAGTGAATCGGTGGGGTAACATCTAGGGCAATCCAAGGATGTAAATTGGTTTTACCTTGTTCATATTGAGGTTAAAAAAAGAAGGTGAATGTTAACATGAGAGAGAGTGAGGAAGTTGGTGCTTTGAAGTATACATTGTTATACTCTTCGGGTACGACCACATTGAAAGAGGCACCGTCGGATCGATTCTGTGGGATCGACTGAGAGTCAGTGGAGACCCCCTTAATTGATCTGGAAATCGACGGCATTAATCCACCCCTGCAAAAAGAGTAACGCTGTGTTGACCGGAAGGCATTACCCGTTGGCAAAGGGTAGTGGGGACACTGTGGTAAGTAGAAGTTAGGAAGTTGATGGGAGATACGCAAGCTGCTCTACGTAGCTTGCATATCTCCCACAGACTACCAATGAAATTTGCCAGCAGTGTAGCAAGCCAGAGAGCGTATAGCTGCTTTAGGTGCAATAATCTCCCTTCTGGCTTCTCTGTGAATGACATAGGGCTAGGCTCTGGACCAAGTTGGGAGGTGATATATAAGTTGAATGCTGTTAAATCAGTGGGACTTTAAATAAGTAAAGTGTATGAATGATGCTCTCAGTATTTGGTGGGTGGATTGTGTGGGTTTTTATTTATTTATTTGTTTTACTTTACCGGGAATTTTGACTTCAATTTATAGTATGATGTGGAGCGTGCAAATTACATCAACTTTAAACTAAATGTCTATACTTTCTACGCTAGATACCAAATAGGTCATTTGGTGCAAGATACTCTTGCTATGGTGGAGTGGTCTGACATGTACCTGTACTAGCTAAATCTCTCTCTTCTTTTCCCAATTTTCTCTCTCTCCCTCTCTCTCTCTCTCTCTCTCTCCACCCAGCTACCCAGGGATGTGACCCCCTTGGATCTGCTCTACTCTTTTATGTGCATGAGAGGTCTTTTAACTGATGATATAACAGGTTCCATGTACTCTGAGCCATTTCCAAACTATGGCACTTGTACCTCGCTGTGGTCTACCCAAGCTCAAATTCTCTGAAGCTACCCTTAGTCCAGACTGGTCTTGGACTGATAGAGAAATTTAATCACAATGCCACAATTTTAAACCCTCCCCTCCCCCGCCACCCCTATGCAACCAGTGGAATAAAGCTCCTGGATCAAATTCTGCTCTTCCTCATGCTGCATAAGCTTTGTAGTTGCTCAGGTACCTTGATGAAAATCATGAATAATGCCAAGGTAGGTGAAAATCTGAAGTATTGAAGTTGCTGGAATTACTCCTGATTTAATGCTACTCAGCTTTTGGCTTCTAGCTCTGTTGAATCATGAGAGGTCTGTCCTTAAACTTAGAATCATAGAATAATAGGGTTGGAAGGGACCTCATGAGGTCATCTAGTCCAACCCCCTGCTAAAAAGCAGGACCCCAGCCAGGGTTTTGTCTAACTGAGCCTTAAAAATCTCCAAAGATGGAGATTCTACCACCTCCCTAGATAGCCCATTCCAATGCTTCACCACCCTCCTAGTGAGAAAGCTTTTCCTAATATCCAAACTTGACCCCCCCAGCTGTAATTTGAAACCATTGCTCCTTGTTCTGTCCTCTGTTACCCTCGAGAACAGCCTAGCTCCCTCCTCTTTGGAGCAACACTTCAAGTAGTTGAAGGTTGTTACCATTCAAAGCCTGAAACTGCCTCTCCTGGGTTTCACCACCATGGAACTCTGAGAGGAGATACCACCTTTTTTTGAGATGAGGGTGGGATGGGGGTTAGAGGCAGGAGATCAGGAAAGAAGAAAAGGAAAAGGATACATTTTATTTATTTAATAGCCGACTATTTCTTTTTAAAGACAGCTATTTGAGCTATTTATATCTGCATACCTATTTATCAGATGGTTGTGCAATTTATTGTAGAGCTATCGTCCCTGTGGGTGTACACTTCTTATTTTAGTAAAATACGCTACCTGATTTTTCTTGCATCACCAAATGATTTAATTCTTACACCTCTCAATGATTAATTTAATATATACAGTCTTAACTGTAGAGTAGTTCCCGCTGCTTCCATAATATATCATGAAAAAATACAAATAATATTACCCAGACAAAGCCACTTAAAAACCAAAAACATTAGGTTTGCAAAGTCAAGCACTCAAAAGTTAGGAAATGCCAGAATTATGGTTAATTACTGTAATTTGTCCCCCTTTTGCTGCCTTATTTTGACTGCCTTATACATTATGATACAGACTAATAATACATAGTATTGTTTCTACAGGACTTCTGCCTCAGTCAGTGCAAAGGCGGGACAGTGCGCAAGGAATTGACTAGCTGTTCAAAATTTTGTTTTCTCATTCATCAAGAAGTTCTATGCCTTATTTACTGCACTCTATTCAAATTTCACTGTGAAGATGGAATTGTTAATTTCTTCAGGGGTTTTTTATGGTGCTGATTATTAGTCAGAGTCTTTCATAAACATTAATAAATTTATCTTCACACGTTGCCTGTGAGGTGAGGGGGTGGTTTTATCCTCATTTTACACAGGGAGAACTGAGGTGAAAAGGAGGAGGTAAAAAGTATTTGGTTACCCAATTTGAGACACCTAGTATTTGATTTTTTTTATTTTATTTTTTAAGAATACAGAGCTATGTTTGTTCAAAGTACAGCTCCCATTGATTTCAGTTTTAGTTGTAAAAGCTCTGTATTTCTGCAAGTAAGACCCCGGGGGTCTCAAGATGGAACCAAAATACATAATTAGTGACCACTCTTGGAAAGTTTGGGTTAAGTGACTTGACTAGTGTCATGAGTGTTCTGTGGCAGAGGTAAATATTAGAATCCAATTCTTCAGGGCATTCTTAATCACGGGACCATCGTTTCTCTTCATGTAGTACCAAGCTTATTCACTGATGCCTTCCAGTTTCTGCAACTAATGAGGCAGATAGACAATGGCCTCATTCACTACTACACAACCTTAATTCATCCCCAGAGCAGGTTTATCCTGTCCACTGAATGATGCAGGGGCCCTATGGAGGAAATGTAGTTAATAAGACTGTGTTGTAACATATATTCATAAAGTGGCTGAATTAAGGTTGCACAGGCAACCTTAAGTCTGGCGTTTCGCAGCTTCTCAGAGTATTTGTATGTAATTTCCTAGATTTAAAAAAAAAAAAAATAATAAAGCACAATGACAAAATTGAAATTCCTTGTTGGGGTGGCATATTGACAGCCACATAGATTATCAATAGGGTTTGAACCTTTAGATCCAGTGCCCAGGCGCCGGTCACTTGAGCAGGTGGAGTAACTGACGGTAGCAGATTGTTCTCATACTGCAGACCAGCACTAGGGGTGGGGTGGGGATTGATACAAGGTTTTTTCAGTGGGTTCATTTATATTTGCTGACAGCAGAGGAATGATGAGACTCAGGAATTGTAGGTGGCACTCTGGATTCTGGAGGGATGGATGTGTGCCCTAGTGGGCACAGACTCTTTTGCCTGTTCCTTACAAGTGTGACCCCTTCTCTTCCATCGCCTCTATACTATCCTTGTCTCAGCTTCCTGGCTCCTTGTCTAGTCAGTCTCCCCATTCTCTTTGGCTCCTGGTCATAGTCTTTCTCCACAATCGCTTCATCCAATCTCAGTCTCCCATCCCTCTCCCTGGTTCCTTGTTCAAGTCTGTCCCCATACTTGACTTCTTGTCCCAATCTCAGTTCCTCCCCCTTGACCTCAGCATCTTGCCAGAATTGTTTTCCATTCCCTTCACGCTGGTTCTTAGCCACCGTTGCATTGTCCAGCCAGTCTGTTTCTTCTTACCCCCATTCTCATTAGATTTTGGTCTTAATTGACTCCTTTCCCTCCTGCTGGTCTCACTTTTCATTCAAATCATTCAGCTTTCTCCTCCATGCTGCCTTGGTGCCACCAGACAAGTCACAGATGACACAGGAAAGACAGTTTCTGCCATCAGTTCCAGTGACTGGTGCTGCTCTGACCCAGGACAGCTATTACAGGGCATGTCCGGGTTCAGCGCATAGACCTGGCATGGAGAAACATAGAGTAACTCTGTGGGGATGGTACATGTACAGTCTAGTTAGTGTGGGCAGATGTGAAAGGTATGGGCATGTGCTTAGCGAAGACCTGCTAAAGTCTAAGAGAAATCTCTACTGAGCAAATGTGGACTGATTGATATTTTTTTTTAAAGGCTTTTTAAAGCTTCGTGATTTGGTCAAAAATGGACACTGCAAAAGGCACATTCCTGACACATAGTTGACCCCCCACCCTCACATCCAAATTTCAATTCCTGTTCCAAAGAATAGGGATGCTAGAACTGTTCATTATAAAGGGTCCCAGATGTTTTAAAATGGGAAAAATGTCTTTCTTCCTTGCCTCATTCTTGGAAATGGCTCACCGTTTTGATTGAAGTAAGTGTGGTGGTTTTTTAAATCTGCCTCAGCAAAATTTCAGCCCAAAGCAACTGAATATAGGGTCTTTATAATGGGAAATATCAGGCAGCCTTAATAATAGGTGACATTACCAGCCCTACTTATAATATGTGAAAAACAGTACAGTTTTAATATATATGCTATTAGATGTGGCCTGTCATGACAAGGCAGGGATTTTAAATTGGGTTGGAGAATCTTTCCTCCCCACTCTCCCTCATCAATTGAATCTTGGAAGAGACAATTGTCTTTAAAAAAAAATAAAAATCTTTCTATCTTGTAAATAACATTCATGTGTGAATGTTCTGCACGTATGTTTTGCTTTTTGACAGAATAGAGAAATGAAGTATATGCTGCTATTGAACACTTTATAGCTTCTTTATTATATATCGCTTCAGCTTTTTGTGACTAAGCAATTGTTAATCTACTAGAAATACATTAACAGAGAGAACCATTGTAAAGATTATATTCTCTTCTTGTATATGATAGAGGAGACATTAAATATTATTGAAACCTTTTTTCACCTAACCCTTAAATACTTCTGTAAAACAATAACCTGTGAACAGCAGGAGTGGATAAGATTTACTGTTTCTAGCCTTGAGAAGACCATTCTTAGGGAGTTTGGAATGTTCCTCTGCTAAGATTATCAGGGAGTTGTTATCCACTCCTTAGTCACTTGTTTCCTAGGATACAAATGTAATCCAAGGATCTCCCCTGACTCCACCTCCTTGTCTCTTTTTATTGGACACTCTTGACTTCTGGCATTGGAGGAGGTGGTGGACCAACACATCAAATGTCATAAGATGGAAATTAATCACTAAGCAATTGGTCTAAATTCCATTGACTTCCTTTCTCGTGATTACACTATATTTGGAAAATTTAGTTCTTCAGCTAAACAGCCAGTTAAACTCTTTATGCTATGATTGTCAAGAAGGGTATTCTTAGCCAAATATTGCTTCCTTTTTTAAAATAAAAGCTATTTCTACTGTGACTATGCTATTCCTAGAAACAAAGGCAAATGTTTAAAATGAGACACTGATTCTAAAGGTTTATTTGCTAAATTGCAAACTCGGATCCAGTAATGATTTTAAGAAAAGATCTAACTTGTCTCTTACAGGTCTTCTTTCCCATTTCACCTCTCCCATTGGTGGGATTCCATAACATTAATTGGAATTACTTTTCATTTACATAGATGTAAATGAGCATTAATGGGACAAAAATATTTGATGTACAAAACTGTTTTATTTGTTACTAGGTGAGAGACCTAATCCTATAATGTGTGTGTGTGTGCGCGCGCGCACCTACTTTACACACACACCCCCGTCTGTAACAGACACAAAAGTTACAAAACTTCAACGTGAAACTGCTGAGCTGGAATTCACATACAAACTGGACACGATCAGATTGGGTCCGAATAGGGGCTTGCAATGGCTAACTCATTACACAAGGTAACTTCCCCCTTTACAACATTCTCACCTGCTCATCTATTGTTCTCAAAAGCCCACATCCACCCTGTTTGAATCAAAGCAACTTGTTTGGTTTGCTGAAATCAACTAACAGACTACCCCTTTGGAATTGTTTGAATTGGCTGTGTGACTCACCTTTCTTGGCATTATTCCCATGAACAGAGGAAGCTCAGAGGCTGCCGGACCCCTGGGCATCCCTCACTGGTCGGCCCCCCCACCTGGGGCCAGCCCCCCTTGCCTGCCCCGCTCCTGCCAGCCTAGGACCCTGGCTGGTCAGCCCTTGGAGGTGGTGGGGCTGATCGACACGTGCAGTGAGGCTTCTGGTGCAGCCTGAAGGCCACAATGGAGGCCGTACTGCATGCTTCAGTTCGCCCCGCCACCCCCGGGGGCTGACCAGCCAGGCTGCAGCCGGCCCAACCCGCCTTAGATTTACTCTCTTAAAACACTTTAAATATTTACTACTTCTTGGTATCTATGTTCTTCAAATAAGAAACATGCACTGTTTTATAGCATAAGTTGATTTGTTTTGTCTCTGAGCTATTTTTGGCCGTCTGTTCTGAAATCCTTTTCATTTCTTGTCATCTTGAATTGTAAGCACCTTTGGGGTGGCATTTCACCAGGACTGTGCAGACAGGGACAATTGGCTTTCCTGTACTTTGGGGCAGACCACATATGCATCTTATTTTGTACCATCTCTTTCACATGGAACATATGTATTTACTGTATGTCAGTGACTAAATGCCAAAGTAACTGGCTGCATAAATACTTTGATATCTAATTTGCTGTTTGCTGTCAATCTACTCTAGCTCTCTGGATATTTACTGCTTCTAAGGTATTTTGCTCCTGTTGAATATTTCCAGTTTTCAGGCTGTGTTTTTGTTGTAGGTTTCCTGGATTAATCTTATTTTATAGCTAGCCCTTTTCTTAATGTGTTTAGGTCCCATTGTATTTTTGTCATCTTTCTGTAAACCCCGTCTTTTAATACTTCATGTCAGGAAATGCTGCTGCCTTATATAGGGCCAGATGCTACCTTTGCAACACCTTGCAGTCCAGCATATCTAGTTGGTTTACTGTTTGCTGTTAGTTGCTATGTGTCTGATGATAATACAGGCACCAAGTTCTAATTTAACTAATTTGCGGAAGAGTCTTGGTCTGCTAGAAGCTATATACTAAAACTCACAACAGGGTAAGCAGGGTTCACATTTTTTAATTGATGTATTAAGTGTAATTACTCTCATGCTATACTCTTGTGTTTTGGTTTATCTTTGCAACACACATTTTCAAGTAAACCTATAGCTGATGTTTGACACCTGGTATAATGTTTGAAAACTGAATGCAAGATGTCCGTTAGCAATTAAGCACAGCTACTTTCACTGAATCCCAGCTCACAAGTTCACTGGGGTGGTCTAATGTATTGCAGCATTCTTTTGAATATTTCATATGCAATAATTTACAGTGCATAAGTGATGTGTAGTCTCTTTTCTGTAGACCAAAAAGCTCTGTATGTGTATAAACAAAAATAGAATGGCTCAGGCAATATAAACAGTGTGTGTAATTGTATAATAGGCACATAAATGTACTAAAGTAATGTTAAAAGGATATTTCAAGCTTGATGGCCTTTAAATGTAACTTTCAAAAACTTGTTCCATGTTCTTTATGCAAAGGATTACAGCAAGTTTTTTCCCTCTCTTAGGCTATGTCTACACTTACAAAGTTAAGTCGATTTAACCAGTTCGACTTTAAGTTGCCTTAAAGTCGACCTTGTTAAGTTGACTTACCAAATTTGCTACACTTTAAGTCGACTTAACAGCAGAGATAGCTGTTATATTGGCTTTAAGTCGACTTAGCGTTAATTCCCATCTACATTGGCCTTAAGTCAATTTGAGTCGATTTAAGGCTTATGTTGGCCTTAAAGGAGGTGTTTATTAAGTTGATTTAAGCTTTCCTTAAATCAGCTTAAGGGAATGCTTAAGTCGATTTAATAAAAGCCCAGTGTGGACGCAGCTTTGTTTAGGTTGTCTTAAGCCTAGTGTAGACGCTCCCTTAAAGAGCTCCCTGTTTTGTAAATTTTTCTTAAAAGTAATATATTAACATCTTTCTCACTCTGTCTGTGGATAGAGGATAGGTTTGGGACTCAGGAAGTTGGGTTGTGTACCTGGCTCTGCCACTGATCTTCTGGGGACCGTGGGAAGTCACTGTCTTCTTCTGTGCCTCAATTTTCCTATCTGTAAAAAGGGGGTAATTGTACTAATGTTTGTAAAGCAGTGGAGATGTACATACAAACAGTGCTACATAACAGCTGGGAATTTTAATGTAGCTACACTGACTTAAATTAATGATTTTGGCATGTAAACTTGCTATCTGCATGAGATAAAAGGGCCCGCAAATAGATGGACACAAATTAGTCAGGCTTTTAGTTTTGGACTCTCAAGAAGCCATGGTGTTAAACTTTATGAAAATGGAAACATCTGTTCCTTCCAAATGGAACATGGGTACAGTGTGTACATTCTCAGATCGTATTGGAAAGTCCATTAGGCATAGGATCGCAAGGATTCCTCCTAGTTTGGGGTAAAAGCTAGAATAATCTTTACACTTATGTATAGGCCCTTCTAATTCACAGGCCATTTTGGTCAATTTCACTGCCAAAGGTTTTAAAATTGGTCAGTTTCAAGATTTCTGATGTTAACATCTGAAATCTTACAGTGTTGTAGCCATGGAGGTCCTGACTTAAAACGAGTCCGGAGACTGCAACGCTATTATGGGGTGTTCATGGGTTTGCCACACTCACTTCAGTGCTGCCTTCAGAACTGGGCTCTGAAGGCAGCAGCCATGGAGTTTCCTGCCACCAGAGGAGACTCCTGGAAGTGGGGGTGGGTCTGATCTCTCTGTGCTGCTGAGAGCAATTAAAGCTCAGGCCAACAGGGTCTGTGGCCAGGGGCCCTTGCCCATTTGGGGCACCCCAAATCCTGACAGAGCCAAAGGGAGTGGAAGACCTGAGCCCCGTCTCTGGAGCAGCTGCAGCACACACCCTCAGTTACATGCTGCCTCTGGGTCTGATCGCCCCTTGAGAGTGGCAGTGCAGGGTAAGAAGTTCTCTCCACCCCACCCCACCCCCCAGCCTGGCTGGTGCAAGCAACTAGGAGTCCCTGGACAGAGCACTCCCGGCGGTGGGGTGGGGGCTTATTTTATGATCCATTAAGCATTTTTTATGGCTGCAAAATTGGTAGGGCCGTACTTAGGTAGGATCAATGAAGCGATAGGCACTTTACAGAAAGAGTCTTAGGCTAGGGAGCCTTACTTCATTAAAAACAACATATAGATACAGAGACTGGGGGGGTCAGGGGGATTTGGGGGCCATGGGTGGGGTGATGTGGGGGGGTCAGGAGGTTTGGGGGCAATGGGTGGGGATGATGGCAGGTCAGAATTTTTGGGGTTATAGGTGGGGATTATTGGGACTCTGGGCAGTGAGGTGTGGGAGACTTGGGGTGTTAATGAGGGGGATCTGGGCAGTAAGTGGGAGTTTGGGGGGGCGAAGGGGATAGGGGGCTCTGTGCCATGAGTGGGAGGTTTGGGGGCTCTTGCTGGGGGTGGAGCCCAGGGCAAGGGTAAGGCAGGGACTTCAGGGGCTGCAGCCCTAGCCCAGGCCTAAAGGAAGGCCCCCCAGCTCTCCAGTGATCTGGCCTCGGCTCATCACCCCAGCAGCACTGCCAGTCGGTCCCCTCCCTGAGAAGCACCCGCCTGCCGTGAGCCTCCTCCCCTAGCCCCTACCTCAGGGACTCCCCTTCCCCAGCCCAAGTGTGGGGGCTCACCAATGCTTGCCCTGATCCTGCAACCCTTTCATCAGCCCCCTCCTCATCTGAAAGGGGCTGAATCCAGCCCCTGAACAGCTCTCTATGGCTTTTCAGCTGCGCTCGGAGAGGGGAGGAAGGAGGAGGGCTGGGGGGAACAGCCGCGCAAGGAGAGGGAAGGGAGGAGGTAGCCGGGTGGCCGGGATAGGGGGAGGAGGAGGTTGCCTGGGGAGAACAGCCACGTGGCTGTTCTCTCCAGCCCCCTTCTTCCCTCCCCTCTCCCTGCACACTGGGGAGAAGAACAGAACCGTGTGTCCGTGGAAGGAGAAGGGGGGCTGTGGAGAAGAGCCATGCTGCTGGGGAGAGCCCTGGAAGTGTGATTCTTCTCTCCAGGGCCTCTCCTCCTTCCACTTTCCCCAGACATCAAAAAAGTGAGCTGGACAGACCCTTTAAATACAAAAAGGAGGACTTGTCCTGCAAAAACCGGACCTATGGTAACCCTAAGCTATGGGCTGGATCCTTCATTGAGCTTCAGGAAGGCAAATGACTGCTCCCACATGAGAGTCCATTGTAGTTAATGGGGCTTTGTGAAGGCTCATGGAGCTACTCAGCAGATCTAGGTGCAGGTACATTAAAGAACCTTGACGTATGTTTGCAGGAAAAGTCAGCACTTTGAAAGTTGATGAAGTTTTACGAACGTGACAGGGCTTCCAAAAGCAGAAGTGTGTTTTTGTCTGCCCCCCCCCCCCCCCCCCCGGTCTTAAAAGTTATGTACGAATTTCAGAATAGCAGAGGTGGGTTTGTTTGTTTTTACCCTCCACTGCGTACACGTCAACGTGACCTATTTTAGTACACTGATGATCTTATTTTAGTAAAGTATGCTGTCATTAGGCTTGGAAGGGTTAGATTTTCATCACTAAGGCATGACAAACTTGTCCCGCAATAAGTTATTGCGGGACAAGCAAAGCGCTATAAATATAGCGCTTTGGTGTGTAGACTTGTTCACATGCTCCTGGCTTGCTGGCTCCATGGACGGCAGCGACTGCAGCCCCGGCGACCAGGGCGACTCAAACCCAATGCCTCCTCACTTGCCAGGGCTGCAGGGATGCTGCCTGGGCTCCTCGGGGCCTGAGTGGCACCGCTGGCACCATGAGACCCACTGCCTGGGGGCTGCCCTGGCAGGCAGCGAGAGCTCCAGCGCTCTGCTGACAGGGGAACCTCTGGGGATCCCCTGTCAGATGGAGTGAGGGCAGCTGCCAGTTGACAGGGGATCCGCCGAGGTTCCCCTGTCAGCAGAGCGCTGAGTTTCAGAGCTCCTGCTGCCTGCGAACTGCCTGCCAGGGCAGCTCGCAGGGAATGGGTCTCAGCGGAGCTGCCTGTCGCCGGGGCTGAAGCCACCTGTGCTTGGGGGCTCCCAAGCAGGAGCCCCTAGTCCAGAGGGCCAATCCCCAGGAGCCAACAGGTTCCTGGCGGCTCCAATAGCTGTCAATTTCATTGCTCTGCTAGAGCAGTGAAATTGACATATTTGACAGCTCCGGTGTCCCAGAGTGGCCTTCACTGGCACTTTGGGACATTTCCGGAGGCTGTCAAAAGTGGAAAAAGTGTACGCACGGGCTCTGCTGTTCCACGGTAACCCTAACCACCCTCGATTTGGGTGGTTTAACTGTTGTGGGGCAAGAGCCGCACAATAGGGAAAATGCTCGTGTGTGTGCTGGAAGCTTTATTGCGCAGTAAGGAGCCTTATCGCGCGATAAAGTGATCGTGTGCACATGGCCTAAATGTAAGTTAACATCAATTCACTTGTGATAGGGCCAGGCCTAATGGCTACAGGAGGCTGATGGGGAGCAGGTATATCAGCCCCAGGATCAGCA
Source organism: Pelusios castaneus (assembly GCA_007922175.1). Classification (NCBI taxonomy): domain Eukaryota; kingdom Metazoa; phylum Chordata; order Testudines; family Pelomedusidae; genus Pelusios; species Pelusios castaneus. The sequence goes on from ML686111.1 coordinate 666,555, forward strand.
AATCACTGTTTCCTGGGTAACCGGGGCAGGGCTACTCTGGGTTAATTAAGGCACCTGAGCCCAATTAAAGTAACTAACTACAGTAGATAAAAAGCCCCTTTTGCAGCCAGGCAGGGAGGAGTTTGGGTGTGATGTGGAGTTAGGAATTAGAGCTGAGTTTGTGTTGGGAGCAGAGGAGAACAGAGCAGAGCATAGTGGAGCTGACCTTTAGCTGTTGCTGTTAGAGCCTGAAAGATACAGACAGTCTGGGCAAGCTGGCCCAGATGGGCTTTAGGGCCCAGCGCCCCGTGCCCTGCGGGGTAGAGAGCCTAACCCCTAGGGCAAGAGGAACTGAGTAACTGCCCTATTGGGGGTCTGGAATGGGGAGAGCCACTCCTCAGCTGGCAACCAGGGCAAGAAGCGCAGGATCCACACTGCCCGAGCACACACCGTTTTCCACACACTGCATACGCACAAACTGAAAACAAAATATTTCCACCTATAATAATCAGAATTTACAGATAGGTAAAGAGAGAAAAATGCTTTTTGAGACCTTAAAGTTTGATTTAAGGTTATTTTGTATATTTTAACACAATGTTCACAACTTGTAGTTTATCCAGGATTGAATTTCAACATCTACTATTAATATAATTATTGTCTAACCCCCTCCTGATAATAATAAAAAATGCTTAAAACACAATTTTGCATAACTGTGAACAACTAAATTGAGTAAAAATAGAAAAGAGTAAAAATAGAAGAAATATAGATATTTGTTGAAATTATTAAAGAATTAAATTCTTCCAGCCCTAGGTATAGTACTAAGAGTAAGTATGCAGCGTTTGTAGTGTAGCTTAGCTATCTTCCCCCCCCC
>ML686111.1:667504-697795 GCA_007922175.1 Pelusios castaneus
CCCCCCCCCCCCCCCCAGAAAAAAGTCAACATTTATCTAAAAACCGTACCAAAATGACATTACCATGGTAGACTTTGAAAGCCTGCAAACTGCTGTTGCAATCAAGAACTAGAACCGCCCTTTATTTTATGCATTTTATGAGTTAATGAGTTTCCCTTACAGACCTAGATGTCTTGTTTTAGCCGCTTTTAATGTTCTTGTTTTTCAAAAAGGCATCCCAGTCCATGTTTGAACTGCCATTTTTCTAAGTCCATTAAGGACATGCTTTACATCTTCTTGAAGAGTTCAAGCCAAACAGTTCAGAGTATCTGCGCTCTGACCTCTGATATTACTGATACACGTACTGGAGCACATTGTTGTGAACTGCAGGATAAATATTGAATTTTGGTATAGGCTTCCCTATCACAGACCGACTCCTGGACTTCTCTGTGTGTCCGAAAAAGGTTAATTAAAGTTGATTCCTGGTTTAACCGGTCAGAATTCCTCAGTAGCCTTAAATGATTTAAACTTTATTAGATTTTTTTTTTGTTTACTTTGATTTTCAGAAAAAAAAAGTTTATGGGTTAATCTTTTTTTTTTTTTTTTTTTTAAATTGGAATTGCAAGGATAGCATGTGGCTGAAGGGCTAAGTCTTTTTATTTTTAAAATGGTTACTAAGGTGTTTAAACCCTTCCTTTTTCTCCCTGTTTCCTGTTTTTCTTTGTTTTTGTTTTATACAACAGCAAAACAAAAAGGTAACATTTTAATTCACTTTCAAAGAGGAATCTATTTTTCTTCAACACAGATATGGAGAAAAACAAGAAATTATTCTTCTTGTTTGGAATGAGGGGGAAATTGTTGAATCAATTTAAGCACTGGTAAGAACATAAACAGTGACAATGGTTTGGTCTCTTTTCCCTGAAAACCTTATTCTAAATACAATAGAAATACTTCATTATTGGATTCCAAAGGGGTAGCCGTGTTAGTCTATTGTAGAAAGACAACAGAGTCCTGTTAGTCTTTAAAAGTGCCACAGGACTCTGTTGTCCTTCATTATTGGAGTAATAATCGTGGCCAAGCAAATGATGATGACTTCAAGAATCAAAAAGAAATCCACTGTTTTTTCCTGTGAAAGTACTGCTTGTACATGTGGCTATGTAACTGGATCATGTTTATCTTTTTTATTCTTTGCAGAGTATTGGAAAAGGGTCCCTGTGGTGTATAGACCCAGAATATAGACAGAATCTCATTCAGGCTTTGAAAAAGACACCCTATCACCCATATTCACATGTGTTCAATACACCTCCCACATCTCCTCAGGCATATCAAAGGTAAGAAAACTAGAACATCTTTTATAACTACTATTATTTCTATTGATTTGCACTTCTGAATCTTGGAAAAGACATTAAACGTAACTAATCACAGAAGTTCTGACACTATGGTAGTGAACAAAATTATTAAAGTATAATGAGTTGACAAACCTTTGCTTAATCTACAGTATTTCTTACCCTCTTGATCTCTTGGATGATGACAATATGTTGATCCTAATAAATCCATAGACTGGAAGCAGCTTCCATGGATAAGTTACAAAATTTCTCAGCAAAAGCAAAATTTAAAATGAACACATGCAAACGGAAAGCTTTAAGCTTTGTCCTGTTTCTGTAGACAGAAATACATGACTCTAGCAAGCGGAGTGCTAGTGAATTATTTTCTCTTGAGCTTGATTGAGTAGTTTTTAAAAACTGTATTGTTAGTGCAACTGTCAAGTCTCCATGTAAACCCTACATCAGGTGATTTAAAACTCTTTTTGTTGTGGTTACGTGCTCTGTAGATGAGTGTGTGTGCTTACATTTATCTCCGAGTGCTGCAGTGGAGAACAATAGAGGCTTTCATTCTCACTTAGCAATCAAATAGGTGTGTTTATCTGGCCATTGCTTAGATCTGAAGTATGAACTGCTAGGAGAGAGCATTTAAGATTGTGATTCACAAACGAGGGGAGTAAATATTTGGTTCTCAATATAGTTGCTTCCTTCTAATAGAGAACCTACATTTTAAAATGTTCTAACAAATCTTGGTTTGATCAGAAATCTCTTTTTTTTTGTGTTGCTAAGACTTCATGAAATGCTTGTATTAAACCTCATAAAATCAAGAGGAATTTTTGTCTGACTTTGTAAGTATTTCTGTTACGAGCACTCAGGATTAATGGGTGATTTTTTTTTTAAAGAGTCTAATATTTGTCCTGCAAGGAGGCAGCAATGCACAAGGTGATTTCTTTCAAGTAATGTTAATGAAGTTCTTTTGCATCTCTGCTGAGCAGTGCATTCCATCACATGGCCAGACAATCAATCTTCAGTCAGAGATTGGGAGGAACAGCTGGGCTTTTGCAGGAGACTGCTGTATGTCTGCCCTTGCTAGGCGATTAGCGTGATGGTAACCATGGTAACTAGAATGTCTCCATAGCAACGCATAGCTGAGACAGGTGCAGTTGCATCACAAGGCTGTTTGTTGCCTGGCAAAAGGACAGGCCATTAGTACTCAGATATACGCTGTTGCCTTGGTAACATAACCCTACATGGCAACTACAGTTGGCTTAAAATCTTTTTTTTTTTTTTTTTAAAAAGGACATTGTACCTGACTTTTTCTGTTTTCATATAAATCAACAGAATTATGTGTTATATGAGCTGACAGCTTAAGGTCATGTAGCTTTAGGAGATCAAATATAATGTGGGATTTACTAAAGCAAGGGAGTAAAAATGGTAAAACCACTGCAGAGGACCCACTGCTTGTTAGAGTAATTTATGTTTAATATTGGAGCTATAAGCATCTTTTTTGCATTCCCATACCACCTTCAGAGTGAGAGAGGTTTTTCACTTCTCCTGTGTCCCTTTGATCTTTCATCAAAAGCATCCACCTCAGATAGTTAAATAATTGGGATGGTTATGTTAGAACTGCAGTTAAATAAATATTCAAATAAGCTTTCTTTATAGCCCTGAGAAGCCTAATGAATTCATTAATGTATTCATAAGTAGTAGAAATAGAGGATAATCTATGTAGACTTGTGTTATCCATTTAAATAAGATTCTATGGATAAGTAACATTTTAACTCAGAATTCTTCTTCCAGTGTAGTTGCAGAATCAAAGGGAGTGTGTTGATTCATGTTAATCCCATTGGCAGAGAATCCTGTTTGGGTAGTATATGGCAAGTTTTTCTGAAAGTGCTAATTATCAATTTGCAGAGCACTACTCTAGAAAGGTTTTATTCTCTCCAGTGCAGACTTTCTCAGAAACAAGATATTTGCAATTTAAAGTTTGTTTTTCTTTCCTTGATGGAAAATCATTTTATGCACGAATACTTGAACTTGAGTATGACCCTCCCTCCAATATAACTGAAAGCAAAATATGTATATTTTGTTACTAAAGTCAGTTTTCCCTTCAAAACTATGGGACAGATCATCAGGTATATTCTGAGAACTTTGTGCTGCATATGTTGGTTGCAGGCACTGACTAAAAGCCTGTACAGAATCGTAGATTAAGTTGGAAGGGACGGCAGGAGGACATGTAGTCCAACTCTCTGCTCAGAGCAGGCCCAACCCCAACTTAGGTTAGAGAAATTTGCACCAGTATGACTATGCTATTGTGGACAAGTTCTAACTTGCTTATAAAAGACTTTTCTATTCAGAAAGGTAATCCTATAATGGCATACAACTAACCCAGTGTTTGTATACCACACACCTCCCTTGCTGTTAGGGCAGTAGCAAGTAAAGGGGTATGTTTACTGGAAAGGTGATGTGGCTAGGATCCCCTTTTTTGTTACTTGGGTCATAGGCAAGCCATTCTGACCTGTATCAATATACTGTGAAATAAATCAACAGATCAGCACCAGGATCAGGATAAGAAAGCTGTGCTTCACATTTTGACTTTGTTCATATTTGTTTGTTTGTTTGAGAATACTAAAGATTCTGGCTGTATATATGCCTATTTGTGCATCTGAATTTGTGCCTGCATCTGCATGCTAAAAGAAATATGCATTTCCAGAATTTACTCTGAGCATGATTTCTTTTGTTGATGTTAGTTTATAGCTGGATCATTTCCAAGTTGGTGTGCTAAATAGAGGAGAAGGTTTATAATATTACCATATATTAAGATCAGCAATCTCAAACGAAGACCTTTTCTTTTTGAAAACAATGAATTTAGAGCTTTTACACTTCATATGCTGCTGACCCTTTTACTACAACATTAGATTCTCCTGGTTTCAACTTATTAAGGGTGTACTATCAACAAATAACTTCAGTACAGTGTAAAAGTTTATCCAAAAAAGAAGAGCTTCACTCCCTGCCACCCCCATTTGAGACATCATTGGTTTTTTAGCAGTGAAATCAGCAGTTAAACTACCTCCAGGCTTAAGAAGAACTTAATCTTTTCCTAGTCTCTTAAAATGTTTACCAGATTTATTATCACTCTTGCTATTGAGAATTTTGCTATGATATTGTGATTAGTACAAGGCTGAACTAGGACATGATTGAATGCTGAATTAATTTAACCATATACTGGTAATCACATAATCCGGTCTAAACAGGAGATTGTTTAATACATTAGCTATGTATGTATGTAAAATCTGAATATTCAGTGTACAGCGGAAACATTTAGCTGGATAGGAGGAAGAAAACCTTGCAATAGGTCTTCATACTTTCAAGAAATCTTCAGTTATGTAACCCCAGCTGCAACATCACTTGATCAAACTGGCACATTGGAAAATTAGCAAAGGCTACCTGTGGCCAAGTTCCATGGCAATCCGTAAACTTTGGGTGACTGAAATTAATAAAATACACCTGGAATAGTTTAAGTCACCAATATTAAAACCTCTCTGGAGTGGATGGATATGTGGCTTAACAGAAGAGATTAGGAGTTTTATAAATTTCAGTTGGCAAGATCCCATGGGGCAAATTAACCCGCTGCTAGTCTCTTTTGGATGTTACAAAGAAACAAATGTATGACAGATCATTTAGTATTTCCATATGAGGCTTGGTGAGAAGTGGAGCACGAGAGCTATGCTATCTATACTTGGAGGAGGAAGGGATGCGTTGTAAAACATCTCCATCCAGATGCTTACTGAACAACATATACATCCATGAAGCATTCCAAAGAGAACTACTCATTTTAAGAGCTGACTTTTGTTTTACTATTGTAACAGAATAGCCTGCGTTAAAGTCAAATGCCAATAACTATCTAGTACAGGAGCTATAAGTGAACCCACTCTGTTAGATGACTGGCTCGGTGTTAAAATGATATCATTCAAGATGAGAAAAATGGCCCAAGCCATGAAGTTGGGAGCCAAATTTCTGTAAAGTTTTGGGCTTTTGGGTTCCAGTGTTACATTTTGCAGCCACCAGTAAATGAAGATGATATTAATGAAGTAACAGCTCTAACATCTGTCCATGATAAGGAAACGTTTCATTTTAATGTACATCAGGTAAAAAAATAAATACCTCAAACAAAATATAATTAATTTATTCTAATGCAAACTTTTGTCTAAAATATCAAAGCATCTAAGATCAACCGAAAGGGGCAAATTGAGAAGTGTGTGTTCTAGAGATAACTTGAATGAATGAATTTTAATCAATTTGTAAGCACGTTGAGGATAATAACAATGAGATTCCTGTGACACCTTAAAAACTAACAAATTTCTTTGGGCATAAGCTTTCGTGGGCTCCAACCCACTTCATCACGCATCTGACAAAGTGAGTTGGAGCCCATGAAAACTTATGCCCGAAGAAAGTTGATAGTCTTTAAGGTGCCACAGGACTCTTGTTGTTTTTGCTGTATATAAACTAACATGACTACCCCTTTAGAGGATAATAGGATTTTAAGGAGTAGTCACCATGGATTTCTCAAAAACGAACTATAACAAACCAACTTAATTCCTTCATTGATGTGGTTACTGGCATAGTGGGTAGTAGGGAAGGAGTAGACCTCCAATATCTTGATTTTTAGTAAGGTGTTTGATGCAGTCCTACGTGATAATTTTATAAGCAAACTAGGGTAATATGGTCTAGATTAAATTACTATAAAATAAGTGTACAGCTGATTGAAAGACTGTACTCAAAGAATGGTTATTAATGTTTTAAACCAGAAAGATTCTTTCCCCAAGAATCAGGCAGCATAGATAATACTGAAGAGGTTTATTCACGATACCGAAAAGACTGACAGGACAGCTTCAAATTGGTGATGTTACAGTGGTCAAATATATATGCTTCTTTGTCAGTTACATAATCCACTTGGTCAAATTCCAAAGGGGTAACCGTGTTAGTCTATTGTAGAAAGACAACAGAGTCCTGTGGCACTTTTAAAGACTAACAGATTTATTTATCGCATGAGCTTTCGTGGGAGAAAATCCCACGAAAGCTCATGCGATAAATCTGTTAGTCTTTAAAAGTGCCACAGGACTCTGTTATAATCCACTTGGAATTCTTTACCTGTTTACTTACAAGTACCGACTTGTTCCACCCAGAGAGGACAGAGGTGATAATGGCCGATGCAGAGACACTTTAATTACATTAAAGGCCCTGTGGCTACATTTAGGGTGGGGTGGGAGGATGGGATGGAGAGGAGGGTCCTTACAGCTAGTCAGAAAGTATTGTTCCCATCTAGGCCAGAATTTCTCAATAGGCAGCTGGCCACTGCCTTACTGATTGTTCATAGCATCCTTGTCCTTGGGTGGGTCTGGTATGACTGTTAACCTGAGTTTCATTCCACAATTTACTGGCAGGAAAAGTATCCAAGCTGTAACAGACAAGACCTAACAGAGAAAAGTCTACAGAGACAGAAAAAACATTAAAGCCTAACAAATGGTTCACTGTTGAAGCGGCAGAGCATACTAGTAGGATCCTTCAGGTGTCATCCTGGATCCAGTGGTATTTGGAGTTTTCATTAATGACTTGGATAGTTAGGTGGAGAGTTATGCTTATTAAATTTGAGGGTGACAACAATCTGGGAGGGGTTTCAAACAATTAGAGGACAGGATTAGAATTCGAAATGATTCCGACAAATTGGAGAATTGGTCTCAAATCAACAAGATGAAATTCAGCAAAGACAAGTGCAAAGTGCTACACTTACGAAGGAAAGATCAAACAACTATAAAATAGGGAATAACTGGCTAGGTGGAAGCACTGCTGTAAAGGATGTGGGGGTTATAGTGGATCACAAATTGAATGAGTCAACAATATGATGCAGGTGCAAAAAAGTTCTGTGCTTTAACAGAAGTGTCATATGTAAAGCACAGGAGGTAATTGCCCATTATACAAAGCATTTGTGAAGCCTCAGCTGAGACATTGTGTCCAGTTGTGGGTGCCACGCTTCAGGAAAGCTGTGGATAAATTGGAGAGAATCCAGAAGAGCACAACAATGATAAAAGGTTTAGAAAACCTGACCTGTGAGGAAAAGTTGAAAAAACAAACAAACCCCAAAACCCGAGAAGATTTAATCGAGAACAGAAGACTGACGAGAGCACAAGTCTTTAAATATGTTAGGGCTGTTATAGAGAGGACAGTGATCCATTATTCTCCATGTCCACTGAAGGCAGACCAAGGGCTTAATCTTTAGCAAGAGAGATTTGGATTAGGTACTAGGGCACACTTTCTAGCTATAAGGGCAATTATGCTCTGGAATAGACTTCCAGTGGAGGTTGTGAAATTCCTATCATTGAAGGTTTTTAAGAACAGATTAGACAAAGACCTGTCAAGGATGGGGTCTAGGTTTGTTTGGTCCGGTTTCAGTACAGCAGGTTGGACCTGATGCCCTCTCAAGGTCCCTTCCAGCCCTACATTTCTATTAGTCTATGGTTCGCTCCTATGTATTGGGGAGTGTACTTTGGTTAGGGTGACTATACATCTTGATTTTAAAGGCACAGTCCCTTATTTTAGCACTCTGTCCTGTGTCCCAACTTTTTTTTTGGGGGGGGACGAATTGTCCCGTATTTTGATATTCAAGCTCCTCATGCAGCCATGGCATGCTCCTGCCATGCACACAGCTCAAGCAGTGCATGGGCTGCACAAGGTGGGAAATGGAACCCCACTGTAAGTCTTCTCTGCCTCTAGTTTGGTGAGTATGGGCGAGGAGCTGGGGGGAGCAAGGCAGGGCAGCCAGGGGAGGGAGGGAGGAGCAGAAGGTCCCAGCGACAGAGGGGAGAGTCAAGCCCGGGTGCTGGGGGGAGGGAGCCGGGTAGCTGCGGATACAAGGTGCCATGGAGAGTGAGGGGCCAGTGCCATGACATCTGGGTGGAAGGAGGAAGTTCTGGGGGAGATGGGATTATGACCAGATCCCTTCCCCATCCCATTTTTCCCACTTTCTGTCTGGTCACCCTAACTTTGGTCTAAGGACAAAATCTGTTACCTTTCTATAAATGTAGAGTTTTTGTGACAATAGTAACCCAGAATATATTTTTATAGAAACAACTCTCTTAAAAAGTAGCTTCTGTAAGTAAATGCGCTGATATTTCGTTGTGTATGCTGCTGCTTCAGTCTTTGTGAACTATAGGTGTGATTACGTTTTTCTAAGACTAATAATACACTCTTTATATAAAAAGAGTAAAGGTTAAGAGCCACTGTAAGATTAGGTTTAACCTTTAGAAGAGATGGATGCAGCACTTCAAGGTTTATCTAGCCCCAGGAAATAGAATATAAGACTTGTGGGATAAAAAGTAATTTTAAAATTTTTTTTACCTACCGCCTGTCCAGTGACTCATGCTAAATTGTATTTTCTAAATTGGTGACAAACCTTGATGCATCCTCTTCTAAGCTGCTGTGTGAATGAAACGGGGGAAGTTCTTCAAATATATATGGGTAGACCTTGTTCAAAACAACAAGGTTTTTGCATTGCCACACTCTACCTGGACCATAACTGAGGGATAGTCTTCATCTGTTTAAAGGGATTCTGATCTGAAAAATAATATGTAAAATGGCTTCACCTTTTCCCACAGAGCTGCTCCCTACTGATTTAGCAGGAATGGAAAACCAGTCAGTAAAGACTTTTATACGTATACTTGGCTTTGGGTGCTGAGTGACTTCAGTATATTTATTTATCTTAAATATTCAGCCTTTCCCTGTTTCCTTAAATCAATGAACTTCATCTGGGTTGCACAGTGTGTAAAGTTTTTGTGAATCTTTGCAGAATTGAGGCTTACAATATGTTTTTGGTATTTATTTTTTCCTATTGCTGAAATAACATAGGTGTGGGAGAACAAAGTAAGTTTTCTCTTGTGCATTATCCACAGATTTCAATACGAGCTTGGTTAACAGAATCTATCTTTCTGGTGAGCGGAGTCAGAGCCCACCTAGACTTCCAAATTTCAGGCTGACACTTCAGGACTGTCAGAGAAGCTGGGACTTGATGAGTAGTCTCTCGGATCACCTCAGTATTGAACTTCACACATTTTGTACCAAGACATTGTCAAATCTCTTGAGTAATACACAATCACCATTCTCACAATCAAATCAGTAAGTTACATTAAATCAGTGTATCTCAGCTGATTCAGACCTTGTACACACGATCACTTTATCGCGCATTAAGAATCATTACCGCGCGATACCAACAACAGCGTACACACATGCAATATGGCTGTTGCGCGTTAACTGCTTTGTTGTAGCGCAATACAAAAACCACCTCGACGAGGGTGGTAGCAGTTAACGCGGAACAGCTGTTGCGCCTTTCCACTCGTGTATACGCTTACCGCGCAATGATTGGCCTCCGGAAATGTCCCAGCATTCCAAAGTCGTCCTCTCTGGTCTTCCCCCTGTTAAGGTGCTGTTATGAGCACCCCATAAACTGGCCGCCACCTCCCTTGTGATATACAGACATAGAAACTGTTTCTCCTCAGGTCACATAGAGAAACTGTTTATCAGATACTCTTCCCAGGTCACATACCAGATACTGCCCCCCAGGTCAGGTAAAGAACTCATGGCTGCTAGGCTTGTGACTATCAACATGCTTTATTGCACGTAGAGAACTCCTGGCTGCTAGGCTTGTGACTATCAACATGCTTTATTCGGACCCTGATTCGCTCTCAGCCAGCTCCCAAAGGGGTGCGTCATCCCCCTCGCCCATGTGCTGGAGGGCAAGTCAGTCATGGCTGCTCTGCCCCCCCCCCCCCCCGCCCCCCCAAGGGTGTAGAAGGCTCTGACCCGGAACCTAGAGAGCTGGTGAAAATTCCTTTGCACAAATAAGGACAGGAGGAACCGGGCAGACCCTCGCCTCAAAATTCCTGCTGCAGCGAAATCTGGCCAATCACAGCCCTCGGCAGGAAGCCGTGGCCTGGGCAATAAAAGCTTCCATGCCGCATGGAGCAAGGTGAGAATCTCCTCGAGTTAACTGCTAGGCCTGATCACCCTGCAGTAGGAGTTCCCCCGAGAGTGCCGGCCCGAGTCGATTTCAACCTCCGCCTTGAGACGTCATGCTGTTGTTAATCACCTGCCTGATAGGCATGGTACGTATGTGAACCCGAATTACCCCCCCACGTTTACTCCTCATGATTGAATGTGAATAATTCTTCTACCTCAGTTTTAACCCTAGGTATTACAATTGGTGTAGGTTTGGGGATTATTGTTATGTTTATTGTTTATGTATTGAACTCTGTCTTGTTATACTTTATCTCTGAATTATCAAAACAGTCCAAGAGGAGGGTTTATTCTAAAGGTTTATTTCTGTGTAACTCATGATATGCTAAACTGTGAGTAATCACCTGGGGCTATCTTGTTATCTGTGAAGCTGACTTCTGAGTTAGTCCAGTAAGCAGCCCCACTGTTAACCCTTTGCGTCCCAAAGAGGGGACTAATAAAGTTTATTATTTTTGGCCACCACTTTAAGTTTCCAGGAGCCTTCCTTCTCCCATCCTTTACCCACTGCGGACACCCCTCACCCGCTCTGTGGCCGTGATGAAACAGTCCCCACCCTGATCAGATTCCCGGGATTTTCGAATTTCTCGTCTTTCACCTCCTGTTCTCTTCCTCGTGGAGTGGAGTGCAGCTCCGATCAGTAGCAATGGTGGCCTGTCGTGGAAGACGCGCACCCCTTTGGAGCACGGCAGAGGTGCTGGACCTGATCAGCATCTGGGGAGAGTCCGCTGTGCGGGCACAGCTACTCGGCAGCAGGCGAAATTATGATACATTTGGCATAATTTCTCGGGCCATGTCAGAGAGAGGGCATGATAGAGACACTGTGCAGTGCAGATCAAAGGTGAAGGAGCTAAGAATAACCTATTACCGAGCGAAGGAGGCAAACCGCCGTTCTGGATCAGCGCCTGCTACATGCAGGTACTATAAGGAGATAGAAGCCATCCTCAGTGGGGACCCCACAACCACTGCAAAGAGTCCTGTGGACTCATCGGCCCCTCCTCATCCAGTGAATGCCAGAGCCGAGCAGGATGAGGACATGATCGATGAGGAGGAGGCGATGGAGGATGACCTGGAGGAAAGCGCAACAGCGTGTAGCCAGGAGCTCTTCTGCACCCCGCTGAGACGTCCACCCAAGACATGAATTGCAGCGTGTCCTCTGAAGCGGCAGAGGGGGGTTCCAGTAAGTTTCTCTTTCGTGCAGCTATGGCTCCTGCTAAAATATCATTGTCCGGGGTGGGGGTGCTTGCTGTCTCAGTCTTGCTGTGCACGCTCTTTACTCTGAATTCATTAGAAGTGCATCAACACAAGCAGTGATTGTCAAAAAATCATCTGTATTTAGGTCAGTAAAGGTTTCCTCGATGTACCTCCAGAGCCTACTACTCAGGTTAGATGGGAGAGTGTTTGTGTCTACGCTCCCAAAGTAGCCCTTCCTGTTGATGTACTCGGTCGCGAGATGGTCTGGAGCCAAAATAGGGATGTGTGTGCCGTCTATGGCTCCCCCGCAGTTAGGGAATCCCGTGGCAGCAAAGCCGTCCACAATCTCACAAACATTGCTCAACGTCACCGTCCTCTGTAGCAGAACGCAATTGATGGCTCGGCAGACTTGTGAGAGGGCTAATCCGATGGTGGACCTCCCGACTCCAATCTGGTTTGCAACCGACCGGTAGCAGTCAGGAGTCGCCATCTTCCAGACAGCAATCGCAACACGCTTCTCCACGGTTAGGGCTGACCTCATGTTGGTGTCTTTACGTCGCAGGGCAGGGGCCAGCTCTGAACACAGTTCCAGAAAGGTTGCTTTGCACATTTGAAAGTTCTGTACCCACTGCTCATCATCCCACAGCTGCATAACAATGAGATCCCACCACTCGGTGCTCGTCTCTCGCGACCAGAAATGGCGTTGCACCGTGTGCAGATGATCGGTGAAGGAGCTGAGCAACGCAGTGCTGTTGCTCTGCATGGCATCGATCAGCCCCTGCTCCTCAGCGTCTTCGTCTGACTCGGAGCTCATTGCGTACTGAGCAACCAGCCGAGATGTATTTAGAATGCTGAAGGCGACAGTGGAGATCAGAGCAGGATCCATGCTGTCGCTGTTGTGATTGCTCGCAAGTGGTGCGGTGCGTCTCTGCACTGTTGAAAATAGGCGCGAGTTGCTATTGGCAACGAGGAAGACGCAAGGGGAACACAGTGCACCACGGGAAACTGAGAGTTTACCAATGGCGCTTTGCGTTCCTTTCCTTCATCCCATGATTCCAAGTGCAGATTGAGGGAAAATTGAACTGTAGGATAGGTGCCCAGAATTCATTGCGCTACACCGCGATATTGCAAAGAATTCTGTTGCGTTACAAGGAGCGACGTGTGTATGCGCTATCCCGCAATAAAGGTCACGTGTTTTTTATAGCGTGATTGCCATGTTGCACTTTAATCTGATCATGTGTACATAGCCTCAAAAATATATTCTGGAATGATGTGTTGAATTCAACTCCCCTAGTCAGGAACCTGAGAAATTAAAGGTTTTGTGGATGGGTGGTGGGGTTTTTTGTTTTTGTTTTTAAACAAAATTGGTTTCCTCCTGTTGTTGTTTACTTCCCTGGAAAATGAAACAAGCAAACTAAGAATTTATAATAACTCCTCCAGTAGATGCCTTTTAATATTGATGTTTCTGATTACAATGGCTTGGCTCTGCAAATACTGCCATTTTAACAAATAATTTGCTTTCAATGCCAGTATTTTACAAATTGCAAGTAATAATCCCCGTACAAAGGGTCACTTTCACTGCAACTAACAATACATTTGGAGCACACTACGTTATAAACACTCAGTGAGAGCTGTGCGGCCTGAAAGGAATTCATTGTTTAATATCCATTTGGGAACAGGTTGACTAGTATAGGCCATACTATATGAGAAAAGCTAGGATTTCTTCTGATGCCATCTACTCTGTTTAAAGTTTTTCTTCAACAAATAATTATAATTTAGCATTCATATTCTCCTGCATAAATGTCTCTTTCTTCACTTAATGAGCAGATTAACCACAGCGTGCTGGTCTTCATCCATAAAAGCAGGTACTATTTCATTTAGTATACAGCATAGTGTGGTTTATTGGGTGATAAACAGAGAGGCAGCTGGTCAGTATGCTAAGTATTCAGCTGTTTAATTTTCCAGTTTTTATTTTTTTTTAAAGTTTTGTTTTAATTTATCTTGAGCATGTTAATATTGACAGGGTTACAACTTCCTGGAATGTGTGTAGATTTTAATAAAACAATTAACTACCAAGACCTACATCACTTGGGCCCCCAAGGTGAACAGCTAGTGGCTTGGTAGTATATCTTTAGGATCAAATGAACTAGTAACATAAAAACAAAGAAAGAGTCCTTTTAAAGACTAACACATTTATTTATTGAATGAGCTTACTTGGAAAAAATTCCACTTCATCAAATGCTTGAAGATGGGGAATTTACAGAATGGGAGGAAAATAAATGCAGGGAAGTAAGGCAAAGGGTCAGGTCAGTCTGTTACAGCAAATCAAAGCAGTTGGTTAGATTCAAACAGGAGAGAACAGCATATAGCGGTAGGTTAGCTCAAATCACCTGTTGTAATAAGAAAAAAACACAAAGTCCCTATTTAACCCTAAGGCAACAGTGTCAAATCTGCATATGAATTCCAGCAACGGTTTCCACCCCACAATCAACCTTAGCCTGGAACACTCCACACAGGAGACCCACTTTCTGGATACTACAGTGCCAATTAGTGATGGACACATAAACACCACCCAATACCAAAACCACACTGACCGCTATAGTTATCTACATTCCTCGAGCTTTCATCCAGAACACACAACA
The DNA here is from genome assembly GCA_007922175.1 of Pelusios castaneus. Lineage (NCBI taxonomy): Eukaryota > Metazoa > Chordata > Testudines > Pelomedusidae > Pelusios > Pelusios castaneus. The sequence goes on from ML686111.1 coordinate 681,705, forward strand.
CAATCCACCATTGTCCATAACCAAGTCCTAAGATATAACTGCATTTGCTCCAGTCCCTCATACAGAGACAGACACTTTCAGGATCTCTATCAAGCAGTCTTAAAACTACAGTACCCACCTGGGGAAGTGAAGAAACAGATTGACAGAGCTAGATGGGTACCAAGAAGTCTTCTACTACAAGAGAGGTGCAAGAAAGAAAAAGAACAGAATGCTACTGGTCATCACCTACAACCCCCAAGTCAAATCTCTACAGCACATCATCAAGGATCTACAGCCTATTCTACAAGTGGTCCCTCACTCTCTCAAGCCTTGGAGGTAGACCCCTCCTCACTTACAGACAGCCCCCCCAACCTTGAGCAGAAACTCAACAGCAACTACAGACCAAACAACAGAAACATTAAAGCAAGAACATATTCCTGAAACAGACCCTCTTGCCAACTTTGCCCACATATCTACACAGACACCATCACAGGACTTAATCAAGCCAGCTGCTCCATCGAGGGCTCATTCACCTGCTTGTCCACCAATGTGATTTATGCCATCATGTGCCAGAAATGCCCCCACTACCTTATACGCTGGACAAACAGGACAGTCTCTGCGCAAAAGAATAAACAAACACAAATCTGACATCAGAAATAACATTCAAAAACTGATAGAGGAACACTTCAATCTCCCTGCTCATTCCATTGATGATTTGTTAATAACTGTACTTAGACAAATGGATTACAAAGCAAAGCTTCAAAGAGAAACTGCAGAATTGGAATTCATATGCAGACGAGTTGGAATTCATGGCCTATGAAATCTATGATTGACTGACAGCACAGCGCGAACCGCAAACAAGAAAAGTGAATGGGGCCCATGTGGGGAATGAGCCAATCAAAGGCCAGCATGCTGGCAGACTGACAGTCAGTCTAAGAGACTCTGATTGGCTGGCAGACCGCAACTGGAGTTTAGCTGAGATTGGCTGGAGTGCTTGCTTTGTTCCTCTGTGTGCTGCTGACCTAGATCACAGCAGCAACTGCAGTGATCAATCGCACCATAGGCAGATAAAAATAGAATCCACATCTGCGCGCCAATCCCCAACGATGCAGATACCTGCGGATCTGAAGCGGGTATCTGCAGGGGTCTACATCTCACCACGGGTCAGTAACTTTGAGTGTTGCCAAACAATTGTAACAAATTTAGGAAGGTTTCTCTATTCTGCCTTCTAGTTGCTTTCTCTTGCTCTGTGCTTTCATGCCTTTGAGCATGTGAGTTGTACTTGTTGGTTCGCATGCCAACCAAATGAGAAATTGATGCAAGCTATGTAAATTTACCACTAACACCTGTTTTGTCACTGATCACTGCTGAATTTGACCCAGCCACTTCCATGGGAACTGAACCTGCTTACATCAGGTCCGAATTTGAGCCACAGTATATACAATAGGTTTGCAAATATCTACATAGATCCAGAAGATCCTTCAATCAGTTAACTGATTTCTCTGTTGTTACTTTTTCTTTGTCACCTTTCTATTTATATTCTTATAATACTTTGTTGTCATAGAAATACTTTTCCAAGCTGAAGAACCATCAAAATAGCTTTCCTTCAGATTATTTAGTTGTTAAAATTCCTTTATTCTTAGTACAGCCCCTAAATTAATCTTTAAGGTTTATTTAGAATTAATATAACTCCAACTTGCCTGAAAATCTTAAACAGTGGGAAAAACACGTTGTCTCTCCAGTAATGTGTGAGGTTTGTTTTCTAGCTTTAAAAAAAAAAAAAAAAGGATTTTTGTAGCACACTATTCCTCTTTAAAATATAAACATTTAGATAGTATACGAAAGCTTTTAAAGAAAGGTACAGTAAATATTTCTAGGTAAGTTGAGTTCTGTGTAGATAGAAAAAGTTCATGCAACGTAGTCCCATTTTTCACAAGGAACCATTAGCAGCACAGGTTCCTCAAAATATTTAATTAGTGCAATACAAGATGTCCTTCCTTTTAGGATGTCCATTCTGTACATTAGTTCTGAAGATCTAATAGCCCTCTGTGTTCAGTGTTTGAAAAACATAAAACGGACTCATAGATTCTAGTCTGACCTCTTGCACAGTGCAGGCCACAGAACCTCATTATCCCCTCATGTAATAAACCTCTATCTCATGACTAAGTCAGCTTTCACACGCACATTTTTGCACCAAAGCATTTGCACAAAAGGCATTCTGACTCTCGCACAAGCGGTATTATTATTGCATCAAAACAGGGCAGTTTTGATGCCAAAATGAGCTTTCAGGTGTGTGTGGTGGGCTTGTTTTGATGCAAAAAGATGACTTTTGGAGCAAAAATTCACTACTGTGTACAAGGCCTATGCTGTTAAAGTCCTCAAATTATGATTTAAAGAGTTGAATGTACAGAGATTCCACCAGCAATTGAGTCATGCCCCATGCTACAGAGGAAAGTGGAAACCTCCAGAGCCTTTGCCAATCTGCCCTGGGGGGAAAATTCCTTCCAGAACCCAATATGTCGATCAGTTAAACCCTGAGCATGTGGTCAAAATTCATCAGTCAGATACTCAAGAAAAATAACTCAGAACCCACCCTATCAATTGTCTCATCAGCATATCTGCCACCATGAGCTAAAGATCAGTCAATTGCCAAGCTTGCTTTTTTTTTTTTTTTTTTTTTTGCCCCCCACTGCTGCTTTTGGAAAGTTATTCCAGAACTTCACTCCTCTGATGGTTAGAAACCTATGTCTAATTTCAAGGCTGAACTTCCTGATGTCAAGTTTATATCTGAATTCTTGTATCCACATTGGTGCTGAGCTTAAATAATTCCTCTTCTTCCCTGGTATTTATCTCTCTGACCTATTGATACAGAGCAATCATATTTTCCCTTAGCCATCTTTTGGTTAGGCTAAATAATCCAAGTTCTTTGAGTCTCCTCTCGTAAGTCATCTCAATACTTTGAGAAGTTTCTTTACATTGTAATCTTACAATGGATCTGGCTACTCATAGTTATGCAGAAGTGATAGCCTTTCCATAATTAGAGTTGAAAACCAGATCCATTACAAGCTTTATTTTTAGTCTGTATATGTTTTCGTCTCACTGAACTTGAGAAGTTCCAAATGTACTTCTAAGACAAAGAAAAATCAATTCTGCAGTATTTGAGAAATGGCCCAGGTTTTCTTGAGTTCAAGATTGTGTTGGTACATGTGTGTGTTTGGGGGTGCTTGGTTTTTATCATCCTTATCTGGATTTTGGTTGTCTGATTTTTTTTGTCTGAGTAGCTCAAAACTGGCTTTTCTACTTAGTGAAATTTCCTTGGACACTTGTGCTTAAGCCAGATTCAAAAAAAGCATGTTGTAATGAAGTTATTACTGATTGTCTCTATTAAAGTTTGTATAAGGTTGCTCATTATAGTGGTATCTAACTGTGTATCTTATCTAATCCTTAGGTGGTCTTATTCCCCTGTACTATGGTGGCTGGAAGCTCTTTGGACCAGGAACTTTCTTTCTTTTTGTTTGTTTGTACAGAATCTAGCACAGCTGGACCCAGATAATAAATAATACTAATAGATGCACTATAGAACACAAAGATGGCCATTGTATGCTTCACAGTTATAGCTAGTTGAGAAAACTGTGATGGGATTACTTTCCACAGAAATCAAAATGTGTTGTAAAATTGTATTGATTTTCCCAAAATTTTGTTTTGGAGATAGTGGATGTCGGGTAGGGTTGGGTGAATCTGACATCATCAAAATATCTCAACGTTTTTCAAATGAAAAGTTTTATTTTTCATTCCGAAATGACTTCATTTTGAAAGTGTATTTTTGCATTGTGTAATGTAAAATAAGACCAGTCAAAATACAATGAAAATTTCCTTTGTGGGGAAAATATAGAAATTTTTTGGTTTCATTTACATTAAAAATAAATCCAGACTTTGAAACCTCATAATTCTTCATGAAAGGAAACTTCCATCCTTCATACTTCATATTCAGAACTGAAATAGAGCCTTTGCTTTCATTGCAGTGGTAATTCTGTAATTTTAGAACTAAAGAGCCAGAGATCTTGTCTCAGTGTGTGCAGGTTTTGTGTGACTTATCTAGTAACTTTGTTTGTTTGTTAGTAGCAATGGGTTCATTATAGGCTGGAATCCCATTTTTCCCCTCTTCCGTAGAATATGAAGTATATTAGTCAAGCAGTTAAATATTATTTTAAAAAAAAATTCTGAATATGAAGCTACTATGCAGCAAATCTAGTTAAAGTTGCAGAGAAGGACCAATTATAAGCCTTGTATTTGCTCTTCTGACTCTGGAAAGGAGGATCAGGGTTTTTCTGATTACATAAAAACGGCCATGCTGGGTCTGACCAATGGTCCATCTAGCCCAGGCCTCAAGAAACGTGCTGCACATCTGGGCTGCAGCTGAAAAAGTGGGGTGCCTAGGTGTGTGTTACAGTTAAAGGGCCCCTGCCGCTAAAATGCTGTTGCCGCTTTTGACGGTGGTGTGAAGCAAAGAGGCACTTGAAGCAGAGGTCCAGGGTGAAGACGCCCCCCCTCCCCCCTGCCACTGAAAAAAGCCACACGCTGCTGTAGGCACCGGTGGCTTTATTTTGGGGGTGCCAGGATGCATTCCGCTCCCTGAAGTACCATGGCACCAGCTATGTGCCAGGATACAATTCCCAGATGCCATGGCAACCCGATGCCTGGGTTTTGTTGAGCCCTGATCTAGCCCCATGTCTTTTCTTCTGACATTGATCAATGCCCGCTGCTTCAGAGGGAATGAACAGAACGGGGCCATCACCAAGTGATATATTTCCTGTTTTTCTCTCTCTCCCCCTCCCCCGGAGGCACTCAGGGACACTCAGTGCATGGACTTGAATCCCTGACCATCTTTGCTAATAGCCACTGATGGACCTATCCTCAATGAACATACCTATTTCTTCTTTGAACTCTGCTGTAGTTACGACTTTCACAAAATCGCCTGACAATGAGTCTGCAGACTGATTGTGCATTGTGTGAAGTACTTTTTTATTTAATTTAAACCTGCTGCTCTTTAATTTCATTGGGTGAACCCTGGTTTTTGTGTTATGTGAATAACACTTCCTTATTCATTTTCCCCAGACCAGTCTAGATTTTATAGATCTCTATCACGTCCTTCCTCGGTCATCTCTTTTTCAAAGCAGAAAAGTCCCAATCCTATTAATCTCTCCTCATATGCAAGCTGTTTTATACTCATAATAACTTTTTCGTTACCCCTTTCTGTACCATTTCCAATTCTAATATATCTTTTGGAGATAGAGTGACCAGAACTGCATGCATATTAAAGGTATGGGCATAGCACAGATTTATATAGTGGAATTATGATATTTTTCTGCCTTTTATTATCGATCCCTTTCTTACTGGTTACTAACAGTCTTAGTTTTTTGACTGCAGCTGCACATTGAGTGAATGTTTTCAGAGGACTATCCACAATGATTCCACAATCTCTTTTTTGAATGGTAACAGCTCATTTGGACCCCATCCTTTTGTAAGAATAGTTGGGATTATGTTTTCCAGTGTGCATTCCTTTGCATTTATCAACAGTGAATTTCATCTGCCATTTTGTTGCCTAGTCACCCAGTTTTATGAGTTGCTTTTGTAACTCTTTGCCATCTGCTTTGGATTTAACTATTTGGAGTTATTTTTTGTCTGCAAATTTTGCCATCTCACAGTTTACCCATTTTTCCAGATCATTTATCAATACATTGAACAGCACTGGCCTCTGTACAGAACCTTGGGGACAGCATTATTACTTTCAGGGTATTCTAGACGTTTTTGGTAAGATCAAAGGTGGTGGAGGACAAGCTGTTTCTAAGTAATTACCACTTAAATTTTGGTTCTGAAATGTTACTTGATACCTATCTTTTACGGGGTCCCTCTAGTTTAAAAAAACTTCATGGAATATCATTTTATGTACAGGTACAACCATGAAAATTGAGAGACTAGAATTTCCTTATGCTTCTAAACAGATCTCTATTATTGTTCTGTGCCTTTAAGGTCCACATGACATGAATAGGTGCTTTATAAAAGTCTGATGATATTTTTCTACTAAAAGAAAGGGCGGCCAATTCAAAACTGATAAAACCTTTCCCACACAATGTCTCATAAGATATTGAAACTCACTGCCAACAGAAATTACAGAGGCCAAGACATTAGCAAGATTGAAAATGGCATTTTTTTATTAATATAAACTATAAAATCCAGAATTATAATAGTTAATACTGCCAAATTTTGGAAGGGATATTAAACCTCATTCTTCAGGATCAAGAGAAGATGACTAAATATTAGAGAGGGATGAGACTTAACCAGGGCTTTCTTTGTGATGGTACTGAGTACTGGCACTTCTTTTTTTTTTTTTTTTGGAGGGGGGGGGGTGTTTGTACTCAGGGGTACTGAGTACTGGCACCTTTTATTCACAGCCATGCGGCCTTGGCTCCTGCCGCTGCTGCTGGTGGCCCCAGGTCCCTGGCTGAGTGCCGGCACTATTTTTTGCTTTTTTGTTTAAAAAAAAATAAATAAATAAAAGGCACTGGACCTAACATGGGGGAAGATTAGCCCATGTCTTCCTACAGTGGGGCTTTTACACCTTCCTCTGAAGAATATGGTGCCAGCCACAATGAGACAGGACAGTGGACTATATGGACCTCTGGTTTGATCCAGTCTGGATGTTCTTATGTTTCTATATTTTGTTTTCTCTTACTTGTGTAATCTTTTCTATTGTCTTTCAATGAACATTCTGCTGAGCAAATGTTTGTTCACAAGAATATTTTACAAAGTATTTGTCATGAATACTAGTGCACGTCTTCACCTGAATGTTTGTGTCAAATGTATTCATGTGGCCATCTAGAAGCTGCTTTTTGTGCATAGGGAACAAAAATTGTACTGTATGGTGAAACTGACCTATGTACAGTGCAAAATGGCAGATATCATGACGCAGTAGTCATGGTGAATAGTTTATGAGAAACACATAGACTGAAGTATGTTTGCATAACCCATTTGACTAGCAAACAGATTACTAAAACTCACTTTGTTCACAGATAATCTGTGAACAGAGGAAGAGGGTACATTTAAATAAGACTTTTGTAGTGAATAATTCTTCTGGTTTCATTCCTAATTCTGAGTTCTGTTAAACTGTGAATATTTTTCTAGGGGAATTGAAGGAACTCCCATTGCTTTAGAGAAAGTAGTGTAAGGGTCTTTAGACTCTACTCAGGCAGACGTGTAGGGTAAATTGCCTCTCAGGTCTTTTCTTTTTCTTTCCTGATTCAACCCTTTCTGCCTCCCGGACCTCTTCCCCCCCTCCCCCCCTACACACACTGGTGTGTGTAAACATCATTTATTTAGGGGCCTTTTTAAGATAGATACCTATAGTTGATTTAATAAAAGGGTACAATTGCCCTGAATTACACTTCCACACTCTGACAAAGCAACGGGGTAGCCAACATTTATTATTTCTCTTAGCATTACCCGTTTGGGGGTCAAATCCATAAAGTACCACTTTAACTGGCTAATGCTGCAAATAAATCTGACCTCCACCTTCAATTGTGCACCATACTAAACCCATTTAATTTATTGGTGGATTCTGGATGCAGTATGATTTTCTCTATGAAAGCAAGTTCAGTTTTTGTTTACATAAACTCTTCTCTGTCAGTCAGGCTTGGACCTCTTTCTAGAAGATAAGCTATAGTTCACACAGAAGTTTATTGGCTTGATGCAGAAATTACTAGGTGAGTTTCAGTGGCCTGTGTAATGGTATCTTTTGACCTTAAAACTGTTAATCTATATACCTAAAATTTGGGGAGGGGGAGGAAAGGGGGAATCAAACTTGGAAGTGGCCACCCAAGGAAAAGACAAAATTGCTAAAACATATGGTGATATTTTAAACTGTCCATTTAGGCCAAGGAGTTACTGACTGGAGTTAGTCCTTGATGCAAGCTCCAGTGAAGAATAAATGACAGGGTACCTCTAGTGTTAGTTTTCATTTTAGCTGAAGTGAATTTAGGGATTTTTTTTACCTTGGATTTAATCTGGATTAGCAGGTAGAACAAAACTGTGATTCACAACAACAAAAATTATCTTCATGTATCTCTTTCCTGAAAAGTGAGTGTGTTTTTTTGTCTTTTTACTGCCCCTCTGCCATCAGCTGCCTCGTCAAAAGGAAAATTCATAGCAACTCACTAAATCGAGTATTTTAGGTCTCTCTTAATTGATACTTAATTTATATAAAAACTCTCTCTTTGGTTAGTTGCCTTGCATATGAAAGATAAGCAAAACGAGTTTTCTCATGAGAAGACAAAATAAATAAAACAAGTAATTAAAACTAGATTATTTTCTAAACTTAAGGGAATTAACAACAAACAAAGCTTTAGGAGCAGCCAGCTTTTGTTTTTCAGATTTTGCTCCTACGTATAAGGTTGAAATGTTTACATAAAATGCTGCTTTTGTGTAATTCTATGCTATTTAAAAGGGCCCAGTCAAAAGGATTATTAGAGCGATGTTTCGTTACCACACAAACGCTGCTGTTGGCTTCAAACGCCAAAGTTGTCGAGTTGGTGTTGCCAGGACTGATCCGTCTCCATTTCCTCAAAGATGCTTCCATCAGTGTCCCATACTGAAGCAGGATTTAAATTGTAGTCGATATCATGGTTTATAGGTCTCAGAAAGATTTGAGATCAGATTATCAAGGGTTTGGCTCCTATTTAATGACAATTGATGGGAACTCTTGGGCCCTGATCACTTCAGAAAATCATCCCCAAGCAGGTGCTGGGTTTGAGCTCTTCTTAAACTGATTCAATCTTCCACAAAACTGTTACCTTTTACTCTCGGAGGTTGGCCAGAGGCAGGGCCAGCCTTCGGGATGGGCGTTCTGGGCAGCCGTCCAGGGCACCATAGTCAGGGGAGCACTGTGGTGAAGAGGCAAGGGCCTGGGCTTCTCCTCAAAGCCTGCAGGGTATGTCACGGTGCAGCAAGAGCACCCACCTCCTCACCCTGGCGTAGAGGCACACTGCTTGCTTCCGCAAGGTGACGAAAGCATCCCCTGATTGATGATGGAGCCCAGCTAAGAAGGCACAGGCAAGGCTGATCTAAATCCAGGAGAGTGGCAGAAGAAAAGGGCTCCAGGGAGGAAGCTGTCAGTCACTCTCTGGGCATCAGAAAGGGAAAGGAGGAAACTCAGCAGTGTGTGTAAAAACTTGAGGATCCAGGCCCTGAAGGAAAGGGTTACCCAGAAGGGGAGGTGGAGAGGAAGCCCGAGAGAGGCAGATTAGGAAAAGACTCAGGGAAATTGCACCAGGTGGGACAGTACAAATTATGGCCACTCATTAGATGATTCCTGAGCTGGAACCCAGAGTAAAGGCTGGGCCTGAGTCCTCTACCAGCCCCTGGGGAAGGGACACTATCAGGGTAATGAATTTGGAGACTGCCTGGGATGGTTTGTCCTGTGAGACTTTGATACCCCCAGAAGAGGAAAACACAGAGTGACCTGGCTGGAGGGCCAAGCCATGAAAAAAGAGCACTCTATGCCCCACAGAAAGATTGGGGGTAGGAGGGCATGTGAATAAGCAATGGAAGGAGACATCAGACTTGGAAAGAGCTAATCCCTGGAGCAGCCAGGAGGAGGTTTGCCCCCCTCCCCCCCTCCAGTGGTGAGAGCACCCTGTGATAGTTGGTGAGCAGAATCTAATTGGTATGGACAGGAAGCTACATCTTCTCACTTGATTCTGTCAGGGTAAGGGCATTTGTTATAAGAGAGTAGTACAATCTGTTACATCTTTCAGCTCCAGACTGAATTAAAGTAGCAGTTCAACAGCTGGACTCAATAATGCATTTTAGATCCAACAGCTGTTGAATCTGACCAGTACATCCATTCCCATGTTGTCTTGGAGATGAGAGGAGGGGGAAGACTGCTAGATTTTGTTCCTCTACTCTTCCAATTGCAAGGCCAGAACAGGACAAATTTGAGGATACAAACGGATTGATAGTGTCCCTTCCATAAACACAGCTGCTTTATTTTTTACAAGCATGTGTTGTTTGACATTCTTTATCACCATTGTGAATTTGGTGTAAAAATTTTGGTATACAAACCTAAATCCTGTTGTTAGTTTAACTTGTTAATCTTGAGTGCTCTGTTAGAGCAGTAAAGTTGACAAGTATGAGTCAGCTCCGGTGTCCCAGAGTGGCCTTGACTGGCACTCTGAGACATTTCTAGAGGCTGTTTAACACGCAGTGACCATATACACACAATGTAACGCGGAACAGCTGTTCCACGGTAAGTGTTACCACTCCCGCGTAGGTGGTTTACCTGTTGCGTGGCAAGAGAGCTGTTGCTGTGCAGCAAGCAATATTTGTGTGTGTGCACTCAGCGTTATGGCGCAGTAAGGAGCGTTTCCATGCGATAACGCTGTAGTGTGTACAAGGCCTCTGAGGAAAAGGTTTTAACCCATCCTTGGCTACCAGCTACCTAAGACAGTAATGCAGTTATGTTCAGCAGAGAATTAGTCTCCCAAATGAAAATGTTTAAATTCCATCCTGAGGGATGGTCGAAAGTAGACTGAAAAAAATGCACAAAAACCTATTCTAGGAAATAGTTCACTGCTGCAGAAGGCTGTACTCAGTTGAGAGGCTCTAACTTTTGAGAAGGGCATACGGAATTCAGTAATGGAACTTGAAATACAATGGTCACCACTTATACATCTTCAGTGACAGAAGTCATTTGTTACTTGTTGGCCCTATCCGCAAATAGGCATTACCTATAGACTAACAGGCTGTTTTTTAAAAGCTCTTGTTTATCTTTACCAGGACTTGAACTGTAAATATTTAATAAATGAAAACTCTCTGGCAGTCAAGGTATATAGGACACTTTAGGTTGTTTTCCTTTCTCTTAACAGTCAAAGTCAATTTCAGGGTGTTGTGTGTGCGCCTCCCTCCTTCAGCCATCTAAGAATATGTGCACAGTGACTTGCCAAAATGTGCAAGGCATACAGTGCCCCTCATCTGAGTCAGCACTGTGTGTGCTGCATATGCAGATCACAGGCTCAATTTTTTTGAATCTCTGTATCAACAGCTAAGTGATTCTTTGGCTCTACAAAATCTTGCTGCTCAAACTGTGAGATCGAAAGACAAAATGCTTCCTGCTAATTATTAACAGTTACTCTGTAAGAACAGATTCATTATCAGGGCACTGAACTCTGGCATGCTGCCCTTTTCAGCACCTGAACAATGCAAAAGGGAGGGAAAAGAAATAGCAAGAGAAACTGGAGTGCTGGCACCAATTAGTCCTGAGATTACTAAAAGAGGATTGCAATTTCAAGGCCAAAAAGAGTGGGGAGGGGGTAAAAGGATTTGAAATGAGATTATAGGACCTAAAAGCGCCATTCTTTTGTTAGGGAAATAATTCAACAGTTTTGCTCAAGCCAGTGAGACAATCCAGTTTAAGGACTGAAGTGGGAGATCAATGTCCTGTTGCTTTTGAGATCCTTTTAAAAAAAAAAAAAAAAAAAAAAAAAAAAAAAAAAAAAATCTAAGTTGATCCCCAGTTGTATTTGTAGTGCTTCCTACACAAATTGTTTTCAACAAACAAACAAAAACATGGAGGAGAAACGCTATCTGCCTATCAAAGGGCAAGTTGTTTTTAAGGAAGCTTGACTTGGGTTTCATAAAAGAGAAGCCAACTCTATGGAGAAAGATGTATTAAACTTTCTCACTTTCTCAGGAAGAAATATCTTCATGGTGGTTACTAGGTGTATGTCTGTGCTGCAATAAAAAACTAGGAGCACCAATCTCAGAGCCCAGGTCAACTGCCTTGTGCTTGCTAGGCTTGCACTATGGGATCAAAAATTGCAGTGTAGACACTGCAGCTCAAGCTGGAGCCTGGACTTTCAGATCCTGCCAGGAGGGAGGATCTCAGAGCCTGGGCTCCAGGCCAGACCCAAACATATACAGTGCCATTTTAAATCTTGCAGTCTCAGTCATGTGAGCTTGGATCAGCTGCAGCCATATGCAGGTCCTTTATTGCAGTGTAGGTGTATCTTGCAAGGCTAGCACTTGTCACTCTTTCTCTGTTTAGAAAATAGACTAAATATACTGGCAAAAAAAAAAAAAAAAAGAAAGAAAAGGAAAAAAAATGGCAGTCAAGCTGGGATCCCAGCCAGCTCCGGAGGCAATTAGAAGTTCCAACATTTACTATCACTGCTTCTGCGATGTCTGTAACTCTCTCCTTCCATGAGTCAGGATGGATAAAAATCACTGTAAGCCATCTTACAAGTGTGTTTGAAAGAGGGTGCAACTCCCACTGAAAACATTAGTGTTGACCCTAGTACTGCAGGGTGGGTGGCATGCGTGGGAATGGTGGGAAGGGCCAGTTGGGTCAGAAAAATATAACTGGGATCCATGTTTTCTCAGTGATTGTTGAATTAAAATAAATAAAACACATGGCCATCATGATTTTCTCATACACTGTTTTCTTTGATAATCATAAAGTGTCACTTTGATTTCAGCATTTGATATCAACTTGAGGCTTGGGGTGAATCACCTAGAATGAGAGAGAGATGCAAACATATGGAGTGTTTTGGATTAAGTGGTGTGAAGAGTTTATGAATCATTAATGGTTGATTTTTATTGCAGAGCTTTGAATATCAAAAATACAGACACACATAGGCCCTAACCTTCATTACCAGCTAATGTGCCTATTAATTTGGAGTCTGACGCCTCACAGCATGAGGGAAGAAGTGGAAGGGCTGCCAGTTACCCCACTTCTTATTGTACTGCAGAGTCACATTTACAGCTATCTTAAATGTAATGTTCAGCAGTTTAGCAGGCATCTTACTGCTACTCCCCCCTCCTCTTTGCAGTGGTGTAGTTTGGGCAATGAAAGGGCAAGTCTGACTGTGGGTGCAGGCAGTATGCAACTTGGGCAGCATATCTCCCAGCACAGGAAATCCGTTTCTGGTCCTGCAGGAGTTGTGGGGCTCAGACCACAGCCAATGTGGCGGTGTCATTCTGCATCATTCATGTTCAGGGAGGTGAATTGTAGTTCTTCAAGTTCCAAAGGGAGGGGTCGGGGGGGGGGCGTGTTAGTCTATTGCAGAAAAACAACAGAGTCCTGTGGCACTTCTAAAGACTAACAGATTTATTTATCGCATGAGCTTTCGTGGGAGAAAATCCCACTTCGTCAGATGCTTTGAAGATGGGAAACTTACAGAATGGGAGGAAATTAAATGCAGGGGTGTGTATGACGTAGGATCAGGTGAGGCTGTAACAGCAAATCAAAATACAAAATCCTAACACCTATCTTGATTTGCTGTTAGTTACAGCCTGACTGATCCTATTTCATACACTCCCCTGCACTGAATTTCCTCCCATTCTGTACGTTTCCCGTCTTCAAAGCGTCTGATGAAGTGGGATTTTCTCCCACGAAATCTCATACGATAAATAAATCTGTGTGTCTTTAAAAATGCCACAGGACTCTGTTGTAGTTCTTCAGAGTATATGTAAACCAACTTCTTGCTTACTGAGACCCTTCAGAGAGCAAATGTAGGTAAACACTACTCCTCTGTGTCCCGTTTTCCTTCCTCTACTGCTGTCCTGTTGTTAAAGGATTTGCTGCCTTCACAACTGGCTGTAGAGAATCTCAAAGGGGAGGGTGGCAATAGGGTTTTTTAATGTAAACAGTGAGGACTTATACAGGTCAATGCAAACAGTGAGAATTTATACAGGTCAAGAAACATTAAGCTCTTGTTCTTGTGCAATATGTGGGACAAGCCAGCTTTGTTTAATAAAAATTTAACTATAAAGTGCCCCCTGCTGAGGTGTTAAAGGTGCTACCCAGTGACCACAAACATTCTAAAACAATGAACAATAAAACTCAAAAGGATTCAATACAGGAGAGAGAAATGTGGGGCCAGAGGACAGAGATGAGACAGTAACAAATATAGGTAGTCTGGGGCAATAAAATAATCTTTTAATGGTGGGGTAGAGATGGGAGCAAGTGGATATTTGAGAGATGGAAAGGAACTGGGGCGGTATTTCAAGAGTAGCTATTTCCATCTGCCATGGCCTGTTGTGGCTAGGGAGTAGTTTCCATACCCCAAAACTTGGGCTCAGCTAAAGCACAGATTCTACCAACTTAAGTTGCAGGGATGGGATCTTGTGTCCGAGTACACGTACTGGTTGAAGTGAGGCTTGAAAAAGGTCTCCTATAAAGGTAGATTGCTGCCTGAAATATTCAGAATTGCCAATGCTAATATGCATTACCTTCTCATTCAACACCGGAAAGAATGTACTAATTTTGGAAATTCCAGTAGTGTCCTATATATGCAACTGTGGAAAAAGAAAGAACCTACCTCTTAATTCTGAGGCTATGTACACACAATCAGATTAAAGCGCAACATGGCAATCGCGCTATAAAAAACACGTGACCTTTATTGCGGGATAGCGCGTACACACGTCGCTCCTTGTAACGCAACAGAATTCTTTGCAATATCGTGGTGTAGCGCAATCAATTCTGGGCACCTATCCCACAGTTCAATATTCCCTCAATCTGCGCTTGGAATCATGGGATGAAGGAAAGGAACACACAGCGCCATGGGTAAACTCTCAGTTTCCCGTGGTGCACTGTGTTCCCCTTGCGTCTTCCTCGTTGCCAATAGCAACTCGCGCCTATTTTCAACAGTGCAGTGACGCACTACTTGCGAGCAATCACAACAGCGACAGCATGGCTCCTGCTCTGATCTCCACTGTCGCCTTCAGCATTCTAAATACATCTCGGCTGGTTGCTCAGAACGCAATGAGCTCCGAGTCAGACGAAGACGCTGAGGAGCGGGGGCTGATCGATGCCATGCAGAGCAACAGCACCGCGTTGCTCAGCTCCTTCACCGATCATCTGCACACGGTGCAACGCCGTTTCTGGTCGCGAGAGACGAGCACCGAGTGGTGGGATCGCATTGTTATGCAGCTGTGGGATGACAAGCAGTGGGTACAGAACTTTCGAATGCGGAAAGCAACCTTTCTGGAACTGTGTTCAGAGTTGGCCCCTGCCCTGCGACGTAAAAGACACCAACATGAGGTCAGCCCTAACCGTGGAGAAGCGTGTTGCGATTGCTGTCTGGAAGATGGCGACTCCTGACCGCTACCGGTTGGTTGCAAACCAGATTGGAGTCGGGAGGTCCACCATTGGATTAGCCCTCTCACAAGTGTGCCGAGCCATCAATCACGTTCTGCTACGGAGGACGGTGACGTTGAGCAACGTTCGTGAGATTGTGGATGGGTTTGCTGCCATGGGATTCCCTAACTGCGGGGGAGCCATAGACGGCACACACATCCCTATTTTGGCTCCAGACCATCTCGCAACCGAGTACATCAACAGGAAGGGCTACTTCTCCATGGTGCTGCAAGCACTCGTGGATCACAAGGGGCGTTTTACGGACATCAATGCTGGGTGGTCGGGAAAAGTGCATGATGCCCGCATTTTCAGGAACACTGGTCTGTACCGGAAGCTGCAAGTGGGTACCTTCTTCCCAGATCACAAAATTACTGTGGGGGATGTGGAGATGCCCATAGTCATCCTCGGAGACCCAGCATACCCACTGATGCCATGGCTCATGAAGCCGTACACCGGGAACCTAGATCGCAGCAAGGAGCGGTTCAATTACAGATTGAGCTGCTGC
The DNA here is from genome assembly GCA_007922175.1 of Pelusios castaneus. Classification (NCBI taxonomy): domain Eukaryota; kingdom Metazoa; phylum Chordata; order Testudines; family Pelomedusidae; genus Pelusios; species Pelusios castaneus. The sequence goes on from ML686111.1 coordinate 697,379, forward strand.
AGAATGACTGTGGAGTGTGCCTTCGGCCGTTTAAAAGGGCGCTAGCGATGTTTTTCTGGAAGCCTGGACTTAGCGGAGGACAACATCCCTGCTGTGATTGCGTTGTGCTGTGTCCTTCATAACATTTGTGAAAGTAGGGGAGAAAAGTTTTCCCCGGGGTGGGCTATGGAGGCACAGCGCCTCGAGGAAGCATACAAACAGCCAGCCACTAGGAGTATTAGGGGGGCCCAAGGAGAAGCTGCTCGCATAAGGGAGGCACTCAGGGACCATTTCAATGATGCCCTCCCCTAGTTAACTTCCAGGACGCATCAGGTGCACCTTATGAGATTTTCACTCTGTACAAATAAAGCCACTCTTCAAATTATTTGTCACTGTTTTTATTAAAACCTAAAAGGGGGGGGTTACAGGTGGGTGTAG
>ML686111.1:710970-762734 GCA_007922175.1 Pelusios castaneus
GCAAAGGAGCATTCACACGGGTGAATGCTCCTTTGCGATAGAAGCCGCACGTGTGTACACACGAAAGCGCTATGTTTATAGCGCTTTCCTTGTCCCGCAATAGCTTATTGCGGGACACGTTTATCGTGTGTACATAGCCTCAGTGGGGTCATAGCCCTGGGTGAATGGGGCAGGGCTTAGTGAGCTAAAGGAATTCTGAGCAAGGTATTGGCACTTTTGGTAGGAACTGGTAGAACCTACTAAAATGAATACGAGTCCTTCAGTGTTTAGTTCTTGCTCTGTATTTAGACAACCTCCCCCCGCCCCAATAGGGGATTTTGCATGGGTGGAGCAGTGTTCCAGACGCACAGGGGGAATCAGGGAGCACTATTCAGGAAGGCTCCTCCACAGGATTTACACGTGTCCCTACCCACCCCTCTCCCGAAAAGAAACATGTAGAAAATTCTGTAAAGTTCCTGAACCAGCAGTTCCTTACATGCTTTCCTTGTCGATTTAATGATATAATCTAGGCCCTGGGTCACAGACCCTCCCATACTGGGTCGCAGCACCTTCTGCTGCCACTGCTGAAAGACTGGAATGCATTGTTGAAAGATGTAATTGTTGGGTCGCGGGATAAATGATTTTTTTTTCCGACTTGGTCCCGAGGAAAAATGTTTGAAAACCACTGATCCAAGCCCGATAGTAGTGCCTTCACAAGACTTCATAGGGGAGCTGTAAAGTAATTAAATCACTTTCTATACAGAAGCACACTCAGACAATCTAAATACCCAAAAGTAATAGAGTAAACAACAATGAATTTTCAACTCAAATTGCAACACAATCACTTTGCATCATTTCCTGTGGCATTATTTTAAGAATAATAAAAACTAATAATGGCTGAATTGCTAAGGTAGATAAAATCAAGTCCCCTTTCCAGCGTAGGGGGTGGTTTTGGTGATGAGCTGAATGTTTAAGCTGCTTTTGAATAAAACTGTACTTTTTTGAATCTAACAACTGGAACTTAATTCTGGATATACAAAACAAGGGGGCATAAATCATCATAAATGAAGTTATGTGTAAGGCATTGGCTCCCAATCTTTTGGGCTCGAGGACCACAAGTATGATTTTTACAATCCTGAAGGGCCACCAGTCTAGCAACTCATAAAAAATGTATTAAGTATAGACCATTAAGCACTACAAATCATTACATATTTAAAGTAAACATTTTGATTCTCCTGTGCTCATTTTTACATTCACTGTTTTACACCTACAAATTACTCAAACTCACGGACAAAACACTAGTCTAGATGAATGACTCACTACACACTGAAGGACATGGCTTGGCAGCTAAGTCACAGTGGGTGGTCTACTAAGTCCAGGCCAAACCAGCCCTTCTGCAGCCTGTGCTCCCTTCTGCCTTCCCTCTGGCTCCAGCCAGGGATCCCAGTGCCTACGGCTCCAAGCAGAGCACTTTGCCTTAGTCTCTGCTGGAGCCAGAGGAGGGGAATGGTGATCTCCTGTCCCCTTGGGTGCAGAAAGGAGCCTGCACCAGTCTTATAGTCCTCATGGTAATGCACTCCGCCTGCGTTCTTAGCGGGCGGCTCCCCTCTGGAGCCAACAGGAGAAGAGCAGCAGGCTACTTTGAAAGATTCACGGGTCACAAGTTGGGAACTGCTGGTATAAGGGAACTTGTTTCTCTAAATGTTGGATAAGGTAGTCACTTGAATTACATGAGCTTGATTTCACACACAGCTATTTCTGAACCATTCTAACATAATTAGTTGAAACCCTAATTACATTTGTTCAATCTCTTTCCTCCTCACTCTATCTGTGGTCAAACAGGACTGTTTCTTTGAATGGGCCTATTTATGTTCCGATGGTAGGGAATCACCTCCCATGGCATGTGAACAGCAAAGAGAACTGTTTGGTTTTTTTTCAAGTTTTTTTGAATTGTAAACTGTCATTTCCTCATCATTCCCATGTTGCCTAGATCTCACATTGTAGGTATTTGATCTGCGTGCTGATTTTGGGGGCAGAACCAGACCTGTCAGTCCCTAGCTCAGTACAAGGCTCATTTGCCAGAGACCCCACCACGATGATTCTCCAGGCTTCAATTCTTCTTTGCACTTTATTTAAACAAAGGAAATTTAATTTAAATTTCCTCCGCAATGAGTAAAAATGAAACTGTTCAGTCTTCCCCAATGATTTGTGTGTTGAGGCAATGTAACTCGTCCTGTGGCAAATTATCCACAGGTATCTAATGAGATTTAGAGAGCAAGAGTTAACCAGATCTTCTGGACTCTTCCATCTCTTTGTTGAGGGCAAAAAATGCCTGTCTTGCATTCGAAGAAAACCAGCAAGTCAGAAAGGCCTCCTCATAAATCCAGCTTCTTCATGACAAATAACAAAGTGTCTCTGTTAATTTTCCTTTAGCCCCCTTTCAGCCTTGCAGACAGGCAGTGCCTGTTCAAATGAATAGGTCATGGCAAATTAAAATGTGGCAGAGGAATCACCAGGAGCACTGAGGTCTTGACACAGAGTAAGTGCCTCTTCCGAGACTGTCTGCAGGAGGTGTATTGTAGAAAAGAGGGGCTAAAATGTTTGGGTTTTTTTTCTCAACCCAGCTGTCCCCAAAATGGTGGACATTGCACAAGCCACTTCTCCAAAGCAGCAGGAGGAAGTGAAATAAGCCAGTGTCACCATCCTCTTTTCTCTGAAAAAATAGTCTCCCCTTCCCTGCACAGAGAATCTCCACAGCTTTGACTTTCCATAGGGTATCAAATCCATAATTCTAAGACCAAGGAAGGCAAGATGGAGAAAATATTAATCCTCCAACATACCCAGGCATGCCAGATCCTCAAACCAAATCTTGATACTCTAATGCTTGCCAATTATGTGCCAGCGCTAAATCTCTCTTTTTGGGTGTGGGGAACCAAAGGTGATAGTTATTAATTTCTCTTTTCACTTTTACATTAATAGTACTGTAGGTTCCCTTCAGAGTTGACTGGATTAATTTAGATTAAAAATAAAACAGGTTTATTTAATTACAAAAATAGGTTTTAAGTTAGTACAAGTGTAAGGTATTAAAATAAAAAATGGTTACAAGAGAATAAAGATAAAATTCTTTGCAATAGCTAAAACTAAACAAGCTCAGGGCTGGCCCAAAAGTTTTTGGCGCCTAGGCAAATTAGGACTTTGGTGACCCCTCCCCCACATGTTATAAGAGATAACATATTAATATATATTTTTTTTTAAATAGAGAAAAAAATTCACTTCCATTTATTTTGGCGCCCCTTGAACTTTAAAGCCTGGCACCCTAGGCGACCATGTAGTTCACCTATGTACTGGGCCTGTACCTACTACAGGTAGACATGGTTCAAAGTAAAATCCTTACATGTGTTCTCAGTAACATGGTTGACCAAATTCTCTGCTCAGTGTCCCCCCCCACCCTCACCTCTTTTCACTTCCCCCAGGTCAACAGTCTAGTTCCTTTGTCATCTTAGGTGAAAAAGAGAGAGCAAGCTCAAGCATGGGGTGTTTTTATCCCTCATGTTTATAGTCCAGTTACCCTTTGAAATGAAGTTTTCTGAAATTTAAATCTAGATTGGATTCATTCCTGCTGTGAGGATGGAGACATGGAGTCTTGTGGTGAAAGAGGCTCTATGCCATTGTTTCCAAAAATGCAGATGAATGTGTTTCTGCCTTCATCTTTGCCAAAAACTGGCTACTTAATAAATAATTGGCAATCAATTTTGATGATCCCTAGATAGAGACGTTGGCTTGTTCTTTATCTTTGAGAAACAGATTTATCCCTTCCGCAGGCTTGTCTGGTAAACATATTTGTCCATAATTTCAGTTTATGTTCATAACTCTCTGTACTCATTTTGTACATACATTGCTCAAGACTATTAATGATCCACTGTGGTGTTAATTTTTAAATGATACTTCACAAGACATATTTTGCAAAAAGATTGTTAAAATAATGTGCAGGATGTGGCTGCAGAGGTGCTTAGCTGGTCAGGTGGATAGTGGGTGGTTCTCAGGATTTCAGCCAGCCCCTTTTTATTTTAAGGTAAGTTGCTGTTGTGTTTTGATGTTCAATGGATCATCATATCTAGAAGATGGTGCCATCAGCCGGTGCTTTGTAAAACTGTTCATCATGGAGAGGTTTGACATGTTATCCCTGACATTTTCTTTTCAGAGTTGAATGTATATATGCAATTGATTGGTAACATCATTTCTAAACATAGGACATGGTAGCATCAGTGTCCTTGCAATGTGCATCTGTTTACCCCTTGTTCTGCTGACCTGGCAAATTTAGTGTTGGCTGTGGAGCAGTTAAATTCTATTGCCATCTTGATGCATCATATTGCCTACACTGAGGAAAAGGTGTGCTGTTGAGAAGAGGTGGTCACACACCCTATCTGTTGTGTATTTATGGGAACTTACTCAATGACACCGTCATGTTAAGAATCTCCCTGCATCTCTTCCTGATGTACTTTTTTTTCTATAGAATTCCACATGTTGAGCCAGCTACAGAGGTGCTTTGGAACACTGTGCATAAGCTGCACCTCCACTTATACCAGAAAACCATGCATAAGCAGCATGTACCTTTGTGCTCTTGAGGCTCAGCTATGCCACTTTCTCTCTTCAAAGTCCTTCTTGCTACTTTCAACTTGTTCATCATGCAGCAGCACATTTGATTTCTGAGCAATCGTGGTCATATTATTCCCGTCCCAAGTTCTTTCTCTTGGGTGCGTATAAAGCAGTGTGTTGGCTTTCAGCTGATGCTGTTGATCTTTAGAGCCTTTACCAATGTAGGTGTAGGCTATATTGAAGTCTCCTTTCATAGCCTCATTTTGAATACTATCTGCTCTGACACCACTTTTAGGGACCCTGCCGCTTGAGGTGTAGCAATCCTAACCCCTTGACATTTTGGCTCTGTTAATAACTTCCTACTTCAAAAAGATTTTAAAGTATACTCTTTTTTGTTTTGTTTTTCTTTTCCTCTCCTTACTTTCTCAAGGTGTATTTTTAATAATATAGCCAGTTGTTGGCCCCATACTTACTATGGTCCTTCTCTCTATTCACATCATCCCTTAACTGTTGTGTTTGGACTCATACAACTGGTTTAGCTTGGATTTGAGAAATTTGTTTAATCAGGCCTTTCTGAAAAGGAGACTGGCTGGAGTGTTGGCATAACAGTGAAATACTGCAACTTTGAAAGAGGACTTGTATCTTGTTGGCTGTACGAAACACAGATTGCTTCCTCTAATGTAAATTCCAGCAGAGAAAGGAGTTTTGTTTTCCTTGTTTGTCTCTTGCAACCTATACACTTTTAAAGATCTTGTAAATCTGTGGTACACATTTTGGTAAAAGTTCCAAAGGGGGAGCCGTGTTACTGTAGTTCAGCAAAACAAACAAGGAGTCTGGTGGCACTTTTAAAGACTAACAAGTTTATTTCTTTTGTTTATTTTGGTAGAAGTAGTTCAACTAGATTAGGGGTTGGCAAGCTTTGCTGATCCTCATGCTGGCTCCACCTCCCCGATCTTCAGTTGGTGCTAGTGGCCCCCTCTACGGCAAAAAGCAGAGGCTACCGCTGGATTTGGATGGAATGGGGGATTCACAGGCATGCCACTAAAATAGCCACTTGTGGAAACCACTTTGGGTGGCTTCTTTCAGTGGCATGCCTGGGGACAGATCCTCAGATACGCCGCGGAAAGAAACCACCTGGAATGGCTCCTTTCAGAAGCAGCTGGGATTGAGGTCCGTAGGCATTCTGTGGAAAGAAGCCACCCAGAGTGCTCCTTCTGGCTCTGGGCAGTTTCCCTGGGGACCTATTCCCAGACATGCTGCCGAGAGGAGCCACTTCAGGAGGCTTCTTTCCATGGCATGCCTGGCTGTGCCCCCAGCCACCCCCAAGGCTTCAAGTGGCAGGAGCAGCAATTTCAGTGGCTCCATAGAGGGCACTGCATGCCACTCCGAGTGCCAGCCCCTGAACTAGAGGGTTACATCCATGTTTCAGTACTTTTGTAGGCCAACATACTTTCAGACACCAGGAGATCCGGGTGGCTGCCTGATGGGCTGGTCAGCCTGTTGATTTCCAACAACAAGAACAACAACAAACTTGTCAAGTTCCTGCAGAATGTTTTAGATTTGGATGAATCCGCATTTGTGACTCAACCCCTGTCAGAAAATTTCCAAGCAGCTTTGCTCCGAACCTCGTGTGTCCTTATCTTCAACTCCCAGAAGGTCTCCAATGAGATAATTACAGAAGAGATCAATCAGCCAATGACCTGATTTGGGGGGAAATTGGGTGTTTCCAGTTGTTAACAAAATCAGTAGGGTTCTTCTCATTGACACCCCTGGAACTGATCAGATGGCATCTTCAAAAGTTGTTAGAGAGAGAGAAAAATACCATCAACTTGATTTGGCTGAGCAATTTATTATTGAGAATTTTTTATAGCTTAGTGTATGGATAATTTTCTTAACCGTGCTGTTCTGCTGATAGGGACTGATATAACATAGTAAGAATGGCTGACTGGATTCAGAGAGATCCATCCTGCACCGAAATGCATGGACCTGCATCCCTAGATAGTTGTAAAATATGCTACAGATATGCATTTTGCATTAGCTGCCTTTACAGTCTATGCAATAGTGTGTACTCATATTGCTGAGAGATGGGTTAAATCTTCAATGTGTCTTAGAAAATGCAGGTAATAAAATAATTCCTCTGCAACAAGAGGATTGTTTGAGCTTCTGTGGTATTTTCTAAGTTGCGATCTGTTCTTCTCGAGGCTCTCTCCATTATATTGTTGTGTTATAGTGTTGCAAATGACAAACCTTGATTATATTTTCAAATCTTCATGTGTCACTAAAGCCAAAAACAACCCGTCAAAAATGTATTTGTATTTACTAATGGGGCAGTTACTTTGATTAGATAGATCTTTGTTATAGTTTTTAACTTACTATGTATAGCAAACCTGTGTTAGGCCAGAAGTTCTTAGAACCTCTAAGTTGTTTACCAGCTACTACATTTGTTGTCCTATTCAAACTCTTATTTTAGTTAGCCCTGCAAGTATTGCATATTTCCACTTCACAGTTTGTATCTCTGACTACTATTAATTTATAATCTACTATCTTCAGAGCACAACATGGAGAGCAGGGATTGGCAACCGTTAGGAAGAGCTGTGCCCAGTCTCCTCCATGCTTCTCTCTCAGTGCTGACAGCAGTGTTGGCGATGGCTGGGAGCCATTCTGGCAGCAGTTGGGGGCAGTCTTCAGCCCACCTATCCCCCTCCTCCAGCAGTGTCAGCGGTATCGGTGGTAGGACAAGGTGCACGTGCTACTCAAAATCAAATTGGCACATATGCCGCAGGTTGCTGACCCCTGCTGTCGAATTGCATGGTTTGTACAGTCTTCTAAATAAACTTCAAACATATCCTTTCACTGATTATAAATTTGTAAAATAATCAAGTAGGGAAAGCTCTTCTATAGCTTTAAATCATAATAGCTTTAAAGTAACTGTTGCTTTTTTTTCTGGATCAGTTTCTAGTTTTTCAACAGTACTTCATAATTGAAATGGACCTCATACAAAATGGTAGTACAGTATTCTTTTGAGTAAAGTCTCATCATTTCTAATAGGCAGATAAGGTTTTTTCAAAGGGAATCTAAACAACTGGACCTCACTCCAGTTGAAAAGTTTTTTGTTTTTGTTTTTTTAAAAAGACCCTTCAGAATATGTGGTATTATTACAAGGATACACTTGTCACAAATGTCGCCTTTTTATATGCTTTCTGGCTTTTATGTTGTCATTTTGTGTTCACTGCTGTAGAAAACAGAAATAAAGAGTCTCTATCGGAAGTAGCTTTCAAACTACATAGGTAACCAAATGCTGCCCCAAAATATTCTGGATAACCCAAAGGGAATTTTTATTACAAGTGGTGTATGGAAAGGTGACTTCCAAATGTTGACAGAGGGAAAGGAAACACTGAATACTTTAAAACTGAGAGATAATTTCTCTCATTTCTAAAACTGAACTAAATCTGAGCAGTTTATACCACCTGAGACTGTCTGTGTAAGAGATGGGAACTGGAAGCTAAATTATCCATCAATTATCAGTTTTAGTTAAATGTGAGCACTCCTACGCAAACACTGAGGCTTATTATTGAAAATCTTGATATGTCTCATTCTCAGTTTGGCATACAGCTTACACATTTGAATTTCTAAATTTCTTCCCTGGAGATCGGCACTCAATTTTCCCAGTCTCAGTGGGCTCAGGTTGACTCAGATTGTTTTTTCATGAGTCTCTGGGTTTTTTCAGTTGCGGGAAAATACAAGGTAAATCCATCATTGCTTTCAGTTTCCTACAGCTTAGACATTATGTCTAGTCAAAAATATAAGTTAATATCTCTTCCGCTCCCCCCTTCCTCTTTCCAAATTAATCTAAAAGTCTGATTGTAAGAAAATTTCATTAAAATTTCACCTCAGGATTCCACTGAATTTTACATGGGAACCTTTATATAGGTCTGGGAATGTCACATTTAGTCTATTGTCAAGGGCAAATTTGTGCAGCATATTTGCCTCAGAGTTTTCCAACTGTGCCATGCACCAATCCCACAGATGATTCTGGACTTGGTGAGGTCTTATAAGCTTATGGTTCAGACCTACAGCATGTTGCCATTTACCTCCATGTGAGTTTAGGCTGGCCAACACCTTGAAGGATCAGTGCCCTGATTTGTAAACTAAGATACAGCAAGGATGTTGGTTGTCATTTACTGGTAGGTAAATACGTTTGCATGCCTGCCCAATCAATCAGTTTTACACCAGCAGAAACAATTGTGGAATACTATTTTTGGTTAATTCTCTCCTGTGTTATAAAAGGCTTTTATTCCTAAGATATTGACGTGAATTCTTTTACAGACCATATTTTAATAGTTTATTTAAATGAGCAACCCAGTAGAACTTCTGTATGTTAGCACAAAAGTCTCTGCAGATTACTTTTCCAAAAAAAAAAAAAAGTGTTTTTATACATGGCATTTTATCTGAACCTTGCAAATGTAACAGAAGGCATCTGTTTTCCATTTAATTGGATTTTGTTTAGTGTAGTAATCAAAAAGAAGAAAAAAAAGTAACCTAAACAGAAATTGTTTTCTTTACATCTTGTATCCAAAGGTGGAGGAGATGGGGGGTGGATTGCAACTAATATAACAGAAGTTGCTGTATCCTAATCTTTTCAAAAAGTATCTAGTTTTGTTTATTTTTAATTTGTGTTTTGATTTGCATTTAGGGAAAATCTTTGTATCCTAGTAAGTTAATATGCTTCTGTGGTGCTTGTAAACTTGTCTTGAAAGAGTGTAGTAAAAATATATATATAGTTGTAGGTTTTTTGCTTGTTTTACCTTTGAGGCACTTTTTTGCAGCCCATGTCATGATTTTATAGTAAAGGTCCTCTAACACATCTGTTTTTTCCCTTCTTCCCTCTAGAACTCTTCAACAAATCTTTTTGTTTTAAAGATATTTTCCCCCTAGAGTTTGTGCTTTAAATTGTTCTCCATGCCTAAGCCCTATCAGCATACTTAAGATTTCTAGTTTATAATAAAAGCTTACGTTTTTCATGGTGAAGGTTCCCTTTCATGGTGAAGGTTTCCTAAGTACTACTTAAACACCACTGAATATTGCTGTCTTCTGGGGCCATCGGCCTGCACAAATCACATTGCATAACCATGGAGAGAGGGAAATATTTGGCAAACACAGTAACACCTAATGTTACTAAAAGTGCAATGGCTTTTTAATGTTCACATGGGATTCATTGGTGGTGGGGTTTACTTTTGTTTGTTTGTTTTTTATTTCTATTTATTTTTTAAAAGTCACCTCTGAAATCCTTCCACATACTAAGCTGCATAATACTCTCTTTTCCTGTCTCAGAAAGATGAAAGTCTAAGTTGGCCTACCTGCAAATCTGTTTTTTCCTTAAACTGTTCGGCTGGAACACTTGTCATAGATTCTGTTTGTTTCTCATGAAGTACGCAGTGTGCTGAAGCTGATGTTAGTTATGAAGGTAGTGTTCTGTAAGGAATAAATAGTAAGAGTTTCACAGATTGTTTAGAGAACACAATGCAGGACACAGGTTCTTTGAAGATGGGAAAGTTACAGAATGGGAGGAAATTAAATGCAGGGGAGTATATGACATAGGATCAGGTCAGGCTGTAACAGCAAATCAAAATAGGTGTTAGGATTCAAACACTGGGGAACAGCACATAGAGGAAGGTGAGGTCAAATCACCTGTTGTAATGAGAGAAAAATTCATAGTCCCTGTTTAACCCCAAGACAACGGAGTCAAATTTGCATATAAGTTCGAGTTCTGCAGTTTCTCTTTGAAGCTGTGATTTGTTATTCATCTGTTTCAACACAGCTATTAACAAGTCATCAAGGGAGTGAGCAGGGAGATTGAAGTGTTCCCCTATTGGTTTTGTAGTGTTGCAATTTCTGATGTCAGATTTGTGCCCATTTATTCTTTGGCGCAGCGACTGTCCTGTTTGTCCACTATATAAGGCAGAGGGGCATTTCCGGGACATGATGGCATAAATCACATTGGTGGATGAGCAGGGGAATGAGCCTTTGATGGCGTAGGTGGCTTGATTTGGTCCTGTGATGGTGTCTTCAGTGTAGATATGAGGGCAAAGTTGGCAGCGTGGTCTGTTGCAGGGATATGTTCCTGCTTTAGTGTTTCTGTTGTATGATCTGTAGTTGCTGGTAAGTATCCTTTTAAGATTAGGGGGCTGTCTGAAAGCAAGGAGAGGTCTGTCTCCTAAGGCTTGAGAGAGTGAGGGATCATCTTGTAAAATAGGCTGTAGATCTTTGATGATGTGTTGAAGAGGTCTGGCTTGGGGGTTGTAGGTGGTGACCAGTGGCGTTCTGTTGTTGTTTTTCATGGGCTTCTCCTGTAGTAGTTGACTTCTGGGTACCCGTCTGGCTCTGTCAATTTGTTTCTTCACTTCTGCGGGTGGGTACTGTAGTTTTAAGAATGCTTGGTAGAGATCCTGAAGGTGTCTGTCTCTGTCTAAAGGGTCAGAGCAAATGCGGTTATATCTTAGGGCTTGACTGTACACAATGGATCGTGTGGTGTGTCGAGGATGGAAGCTCGAGGGATGTAGGTAACTATACCGATCAGTAGGTTTGCGGTATAGGGTGGTCTTTATGTGCCCATCGCTAATTTGCACTGTAGTGTCCAGAAAGTGGATCTCTTGTGTGGAGTGTTCCAGGCTAAGTTTGATTGTGTTGTGGAAATTGTTGAAATCTCTATGGAAATCTTCAAGGGCATCTTTACCATGGGTCCAGATGATGAAGATGTCATCAATATAGCGTAAGTAAAGTAGAGGTGCTTTGGGATGAGACGTGAGGAAACGTTGTTCTAAATCGGCCATAAAGATGTTGGTATATTGTGAGGCCATGCGGGTACCTATAGCAGTGCCACCGACTTGAAGGTATAAATTATCTTCAAATCTGAAATGGTTGTGGGTGAGTACAAAGTCACAGAGGTCAGCCACAAGTTTAGCTGTGTCATCATCTTGGATAGACAACAGAGTCCTGTGGCACTTTTAAAGACTAACAGATTTATTTATCGCATGAGCTTTCGTGGGAGAAGATCCCACTTCGTCAGACGCTTTGAAGATAGGAAAGTTACAGAGTGGGAGGAAATTAAATGCAGGGGAGTGTATGACATAACATCAGGTCAGGCTGTAACAGCAAATCAAAATAGATGTTAGGATTCAAAACTGTTAGGATTCAGCTGTTCCCCAGTGTTTTGAGTCCTAACATCTATTTTGATTTGCTGTTACAGCCGGACCTGATCCTATGTCATACACTCCCCTGCATTTAATTTCCTCCCACTCTGTAACTTTCCTATCTTCAAAGCGTCTGACGAAGTGGGATCTTCTCCCACGAAAGCTCATGCGATAAATAAATCTGTTAGTCTTTAAAAGTGCCACAGGACTCTGTTGTCTTTCTACAATAGACTAACACGGCTACCCCTTTGGAATCATCTTGGATAGTTCTTCTAATAGCTTGTAATCCATCCTTGTGTGGGATGTTAGTGTAAAGAGCCTCTACGTCCATAGTGGCCAGGATGGTATTTTCTGGAAGACAGTCAATGGACTGGATTTTTCTCAGGAAATCTGTAGTCTCTCTCAGATAGCTAGGTGTGTTCTGTAAGTTTCCCATCTTCAAAGCATCTGACGAAGTGGGATTTTCTCCCACAAAAGCTCATGCGATAAATAAATCTGTTAGTCTTTAAAAGTGCCACAGGACTCTGTTGTCTTTGTACAATAGACTAAGACGGCTACCCCTTCAGAATTCTTCATGGAAGTGATATTCTTGTGAAAAATCCAGAAACAGTGAAGTATTTACCTAAGCCTTAAAAAAAAGCAAAAAAAAAGCTACTGCTTTTAAAGTGAGAAAGGTGGGTTATTCTGACTAAATGCTTGGTTGTAAAGCATTTTCTTTTTCAGTAGATTGATACCTTTTTGTAAAAAAAAAATGCATATTTGCTGCATTATGAATTCAGTAAATATTTTTTGTGGTAATTTCTTTTTTTCCCCTACTGCCTTTCTCTACACTGGTGTATATAGGTGAGTGCAAGGCAGGAGGATAGGCTGAGGAATGATTTCTTGTGAACAGAATTTGATGCTTAAATCAACCTATTTAAAATAAGAATGTTAAATTTTGCTGTAAAGTCAAAACATGTTGAAATTGATAACACATTAAAAAGAGAGAACTTCATTAAAATAGTGACTTGTAAATTAAATATAAATGAGATTTTCTTTACACTTATTTCTTATTACCTTTAGCACATCAGGTCCACCCATTTGGCCAGGAAGCACCTTTTTCAAGAGAAATGGAGCCCTTCTACAAGGTAGGTCAGATATATATGCATCTCTTCAGTAATTATTCGTATTAACTTATATGTTCCCTAGGAGCATAATTTTGTAACATTTTTTCTGGGGAGGTAGTTCAAAGTGATTTTGTGGTTTTATTTCCGTTTTACCTGACTCCTTCTATTTCAGATCTCTTTAAATTCTGGTTTCATGAAAATAACAAAGTATTACCCCAAAGTGATGTAGACAGTGAAAATTTCAGCTTTCTCCCTCCTCAGATTGATTTGCTTACTGTAAATTATAACAATTTTTTCTTAAGTGAACAACTACCACAAAATGTCCAAGGATCAATTTAAATTGCCTTGTTGAAGCAAAATTCTTCCCTGAAACAGGGAGAGTTACTTCCTACCATCCATTCTCTAATTGTGCCCATGCCAAGATATCTCTTCAGGTGGCCAAGTGTCAATACAGTGAGGAAAATAATTAAAGGATTTGTGTTTAAAAAAACAACAACAAACAACAACAAAAACCTCCCAAGTTAAAGTGTATTTATTCTTCTTTATGTTTGTATAGGACTTCAGAATTACTTTTGTTTTTATTTCTGTGTGACGTACAATATGAGCTAAAACCGTGTTGCTTTGGAGGTTTAATAGGTTTTAGGGAAAGTTTTCAATGAATTCTATTAGATTTGTATTTTTCATAAAGAGTGTTTTTGTCTTTGTTGCTGTGTACGTATAACTCCCTCGTTTTTAGAGTTTATTGGGAATATTAAAAGAAAACTGTCCCAAAATTATGCCCATTTGTTTATGTTGTGGAAATAACTTGCAGAGTTTTCCTATGACTTTTCTGAAAGAAATTGTGAATTTATAACTTTTGTATTGAGATCAGTCCGTGAATTAATTCAATTTTGGAATCTTACTTCTCAATGCCTGAAAGTTTTATGCATGTAGTTTTGATTATAAATCCTACCCATTAATATGTCCCAGAGATCAAGAGGAGATTTGACACTGAGGTCAATGGCTCACATGAGGTTCTACTCATAATTTCTCTCTCTCTCACCCACACACACACTCCTCCCCTTCCCCCTCCCCCGCTCCATGGCTGCTGTCTTCCATGCAGAATAGTCAAACTACTGCAGTTCAACTGAGAATATTTTTGAGCTAATTTTCTGCATATTTCTAAAGACTTGCATCTTTATTTTTTCCATACTGTCTTTGTTGTATTGGGTTCTGATGTATTTCATTAAAAGAGTCAGGCTGTTTGTTACTTCTAGATAGAACAGCCCCCAGAAATTGGATGCTTTTAATTTTTGCAGGGACAAGAGGGATTTGATGTCTTTGTACTCACAAGACCATACTGAAAGGAGGGTGGGGGTAGCCTAATATGTTAGAAAAGTTTCAACTTCACTCATTAAGGGTTTGTCTGGGTTGAGTAAGCTGCTTACATGGGTCCCTAATACCCTTTTTTGTATTGTTACCTTAGAAAATTTGAGAGATTGTCATGTTTAGATGGCACAAATGTTCACCTCCCTTTTCTTATATTATAGGATGTTTATGAAGTCAGTATAGCTATTTTGTGTTCTTCACACTTCAGTAGATATTCCAGCCCCTTCTCAGTCTAAAAAGAGGCAACTGCCTATTGAATAACTGATGGGCTAGAATTTTAACTCCCCTCCACCTCCCACTCTGCTAATCCCTATATCCATTTCTTTGGAAATAGGAGAACCAGACATTAACATGTGAAATTAACTCAGCTGTTAGTTTCAGCTTATTCTTCTGTCTCTACAGAAGCAAATTTTTGATTGGCAAATGTAAGATAACAGTAAGTGATTTTAAAATACCTTCTCTTGGTAAGCATCTAGTTAATACAGGGAGAATATTCATTTGGTATTACAGATGGTAGTTTAAAATCACTTCCCCAAAATGTTGTGCACACTCCATTTCATCTGCTTTATTAAAGAAAAATGTCCTGGGTTCTGCGGAGGTAGTGAAGATAACGTTACTGTGTAACTAACTCTCCTTAGCTCAAAGAGACCAACAGCTCTCTCTGTTTCTATCCATGTTATACTTGAATTATTTGGCAAAGCAATTTTAACCCTTATAAAATCTCCTGTGGGAAAATGGTGACTCAGAAACCTGTTATCTGCAGACATAAAAATAGGGGGAAAGCTAAAGAAGAACAGAAGCTGAAATGGGAGGCAGGTCTACGCTAGAAGTGTAACATCAGGGTTGTGCTGCTATAGCATGTCTGGTGAAAACACTGTATGATGACGAAAGACCGCTGTCGCTTTGGCATAATTACTCCACCGCTGTGAGAGACAGAAGCTATGTTGGTGGCAACATAGCACCAATGTGGAGAGTGCGTAGGTCTCTGTACCATACATCACGCAAGGGACTTGCTTTTTCACATCCCGGAGCGATGTAAGTTAGATTGACTTAAGTGATAACGTAGACCCACCTTGAATGTAGCCGGCCAAAAATCCTAATGTTGTTGATGTGAAAAGAACAGAAGTTTAATTCTCTTCTGGCTTTCTTCCCTGCACCTTGTCCAGGAGCATTAGTTCATCTCCCAAAATTGCTATAGTGTTCTCTATTAACTTCCCTGGGTATAAGATGGCTGCATCAGTTTCTTTTTTAGGGAGCTCTATGTTATTTGATTCCTGACATAATTCTACAACCTGGGGCCAAAGAAAATGAAAGAAGGAACTTTTTAATTTTTCCTGTTACACAAGGGTCCACCCCAGCAACTTCTTAAAAATCTCCCTTTTTTACTCTGTTGGAGTCCTATGATCATTATACCCATTTTCTCTCCTTCCCCATGTGAACTCCCATGTATATCCTAAAGCAGTTTCATAGTACACAGGATCTTTTGCCTCATTAATTTCTAAACTTACTGCAAAATTCCCTAATGAAGCCCACTAGGACTGTCTCATCCTATTTTACAGGATTCCCAGAACTTGTACATTGTTTGCTCTTAGCTCAGCTTTCCTCTTCCCATTCCTGTGCTTCATTACACAAGCTGATTTTGTTCCTAATCATCAACTTTCTCTTTTCAAACCTTCTGTCTGAGATTTTTTTCTTTACCCAGCTGTTCTAAATCCATCCATCTTTATTAAAATAACTTTTAACTTTAGAGGACTTAGAGGACTTCCTGTCATTTATTTTATTGTGGAAAAATGTCCTCACAGACATGAACACTCTTTTCCTGATCTTCTCTGTGGCATCTGTGCCAGGTGAGAATGGTGAGGTCACATGTATCAAGAATTTGAGGCTAATGCATGGTGTGTAAAACAAAGTCAAGTATATCTCTCTGTGGTGTACTGGGCATTCTCAGTCCACATCCTATAACCACAGGAGCACAAATATTCAGAGATTGCAGCATTACTACTAAACTATCTTAGTAAACACTGTCCTCACGTGCTTTCTGTCCACTCTGCCAACATGAAACCTGGGCTCCAAATACTTGAAAATAAAAATAACGCTTCATCTTATTCCTTTCAGCTCTAGGTAGCATGATGTGGGAATACTCACCTGCAGATTTTGGCTGCTGATTGACTACCCCATCTCTAAGTTGTACAAGGAATGAGATAAAATTAAAATATATGGAAGACAAAAATCTAAACTTTTAAAATTCCCTTACATTTTGAAATACTAAAGTTCAAACTTTTTAAAGTGACCCATTCTTTCTTAATTGCCCTCATTTATAGAAATAAAGAAGCCTCTCAAGCTTCCACTGCAGGCTTTTATTAAAATGCTTTATATTCTCAGAATGCTTTATAAGTTTTGAGCATCTCTCATGTCTTCCCTTTTTGCCTATGTGCTATTGGAGTGGTGAAGAAGTGCACCTAGCTGATTTATGGGTATTACTACATTTCTCCCTGAGTTCTGCTCAGCATAGTGGCATTTGAAAGCCAGCTACCTGTAAATATGCAATAAAGTCTTGGTTTGTTTTTGATGTAGGTGAATCAGTGCTCTGGTGACCTTGGCAGGCCCTGTCTAGGGCCTGTGATCACTTCAATCAATAGACTGCAGCATCCGAGCAAACTGAAGTCTGTCTCACTTATCTCTGAAGTCACATCCACTTCCCCACCCCCAGTGTGGATGCAGTTACACTAATATAAAAGTGCTTTCTACAGTTACAGCTTATTCCCATAAGGGAAGATTCATAAAACACATTAATTCTGATATATAACGGCATCTGTACGGATTAACTGTTTTGCTAAAGAAGTTATTCCCCTAATAGAAACAGTTAAATTGATACAAAAATTGTGTGTAGACGAGACCCAAGGGTTTATGCACTTCTAAAGATGGGCTGTCAGTTTGCTTGTGTGTGTGCACTCACATTAAAACAGATATTTTTCTTCACCTGTACACTTACCAGAAACTGTGAAATAACCAAACAAGACATGCGAGTGCAGCGCATTAAAATAATTTAATGAAATAAAGGAGCAGATTGGATTTTTGAGTTTTTTGTTGATAGAATACATTTGCTTAAAATTAAATTTAAAAAAACTTGGGTTCTTTCGTTTTGTTTTTTAAAACAAAGGCCATCTGTTTCTCCAAGCCAAAATCCCCAGGATGCTTTTTCTGTTAATATTATCATTAAAATAAGCATTTACAAAGAGGACAGGACATCTAACACAGTCCAAAACTTGCTGTCAATATAAGCTACTTGATCAGTTCTTTCTTTGAAGAGATTTTGGTGATTTAGTCTTATTACTTTCAGGACAGGAACCAGTCAATGGTAGACTTTCAACGAGGATCACAGATCTATCAAACAATAAAAAACTTACGGTGCTTTATAGTCTAGTAGCCAGTCACCACTATCAAATAGCAAAGGTAAACCCTCGGTACATTGGGTACAATAAAACTAATAAAAAGCAGGAGTGCTGTTTATTCCTTGTTAAATACTTCCCTCCCTCCCCCCACTTACAGTTGGAATAAGCTAGCTACCACGAGATTTGTTCTTTGCCATCAGATAAGGATTGGTTTGTGCTAGGAGCAGCATGCCTCTGAGATCCCATTTCAGTTCACCCATGCTTTTTCCAGAAACATAGCAACTTACTTTTCCGTTTGACCATGTCTTCTTTTGTCCTTTTGCCTCTCAATAGTTAACACTGCTGCTGGCACTTCTAAAGACTTAGGTAGTTGCATTCCCCATTACTTGAATATCTGAACACCTTAACTTCAAAAATTGCATTTATATGTCATAAAATACAAAAAAGAAACACAAGGTGACAGTCTAATGTTAATGCAACATGACTGTTGACCAGTTACATTTTCCGACTTAGAGCTTTTTTTAAAATAACATTTAATTTCGTCCCTGCTTTCTTAGTATTTTAAACTTAATTTTTCTGCATTATATATCTATGAGAGTATTGTTATTATGAGTCTTAACAGGAGCAATGAATTTGGGTATTTCACAACAGTGCTTCATACTGTGGCTTGCAAGCATTACATGGAAAACTTGAAAGTATCCACTTATAAATGAGTCAAGGTAAAGTTTAGTGTCTCAGTTTAATTTCCTTGACAACTAAAGGGTGTGGCTGAGTAATTCAGGGCAGGTCATGCTCCAGGATAAAAGGTAGGGTGTGTAGTTGTATGTCGTCATTTGCCTACAGTGTGGGCTGCTGTATGAATTGTAATAGCAAAAAGTACTTTATTTGAAATGTACGTTGGAAAAAACCAATGAGTTATGCCTTTACTACCAGCATGCTTTGTCTAACTACCGATACATGATGATACATTTAAAGGATGTAGGGGAGAGCAAGCAAAGCTACCTGGAACAAGTGAGGAATAGACTCAAGGAGGATGTTTTCATCCAAACTATATATATATTTGTAATGCATCACTGCAGCTGTCACTATTTTGGACTGTGGCTGTCAACCTTTCCAGGCTACTGTCCGCTTTCAGGAGTCTGATTGTCTTGTGTACCCCAAGTTTCGCCTCACTTAAAAACTACTTGCTTACAATTGAATCAACTGAAATATAAATATTGTATTTACATTTTGATGTCCAGTATATAGAGAGCAATATTGTCTTATGAAATTTTAGTTTGTACTGACTTGGCTAGTGCTTTTTACATAGCCTGTTGTAAAACTAGACAAATATCTAGATGAGTTCATATTCCCCCGGAAGACCTCTGTGTACTCCTGATTAAAACCGCTGCTCTAAGAATGCTTTATGTTGAGAAAACATATATTTTAACCCTTCTCTAATTTGTTTGCATGATGATCTCATCTTGGTTTTGTTTACATAATTTGTGGTTAGTAACTAGAGCTCTGGATTTAATGCCATGTCAATCTCTGATAGTAGATATAAAACCAGGTAGGAAGCAGTCTTCAAAGTTGTTTTTTTCTTCTTGGCCCAACAATTAAAATGAATGATTGTGGCTCACAGAAAACAGTGGTAATTGTTAGTGAATACCCCTAAAATACAATGTATAGAAAATACTTAATACTCTAAATGTGCTTGGAAAATTTTTTGAGGTCCTTTCATTTGTAATATTTAATTATTTGAGCAGGGGACATGCCTACATATAATATACCTTTGTAGGTCTCTGCTCTAAAAACCCTTGCTGAGGGACCTATCATGCTTTCCCACAGAAACACCTAGAAGAGACTTATAGATGTTTAGAAAAGTAAGTTTATGCTCCTAGCGCTTCTGATATGTCAACTGGAAGAAGGGAGAGTGGAAATTAGCAACCAAATAAAGGATAAGATATATGGCATCTGTGACTGTTGCTGTCCTGAGATCTAAGAGATTATCCCATGGATCTTCTAGCAGTCTAGGAAGACTGGGGATTTACGGAGTCACAACAGTTTATGCCAGACTCAAGGCCGTTGCCCCCACTGCCAAGTGGAGTATGCATATTTTCAGTGTGGGATTTGATAAGATAATATCACTATTGTTTGACCAGGGAAATCCCTGAAGGTTACAATTTTAGATGTATTAATTTTACTTACTTACTTACTTACGTAACTGGGACCAAACATTAGTGAAGGTTTTTGAACCAACAAGAGAAGGTGTGGATGTATTTCTGTTGATCATCATAATCATCAATCATCAGGTCACCTAGACAATAAAGGTCCATTGTGAAAATCCCCTATAGCCTCTATCCATGGTTTTGTTCCACTCTTGTCTGATGCTAGCAGTTGAGCCATTGCTAATTTGTTGCAACCAAGTTAGCTGTGAGAGACCAGGCAATGTCTTTCAGTTTAGGGGTGGCTGATGACCAGAGCGTATATTCAGGATACAATCGCTCTGTGGCCTGGAATGGAGCTGTCCATGTAAGCCATATGTCCAAATAGTGAGGACCGACAAACAGATGGTGTCTTTGATGCTGCGGAGTTGAGTTCTGGAAGTAATTTCGTTGTTTTTGACAAAGTCGAACCAGTTTATGCACAATAGTTGCCTTTGACAATACATGTGGAATGCATCCAGATAACAGATATCATCTTTAAGTAGAGCCCGGGTTTTGCAAATGTAGAGAAGAATGGTCATGATACATGACTGCTAAAGCTGGACTTTGGGTTGGTCAGACAGTTTTTGCTGGTGCCAAGCGTTCTGGAAGGATTACATTGCAGAGACTGCAAGACCTATCCTCTGCATGATGTTGGGCTGGCACTGTCCACTAGAAGACTGCTTGCCGCCCAAGTAAATGAATTCTTTGATGGTTTCAACTTGATTTCCATTTACTGTTATGCCAGGTGTACCATTACCAATAACCAGATTTAGGATCTTGGTCTTTGCCCAGGATATCTGTAGGCGAAGTGCTGCAGACTCGCGATGGAAGCATGCAAGTGATGACTGTAGGTTTGAGGTGAGTTCATTCAGCAGGGTGGTGTCACTGGCTTAATCCAGGTCCAAAAGACTTCCAGCACGTGACTGGATGCCATTGTATTGGACCACTTGTTCTAAGATCCAGTTAATTGTTCAACAGTATAGTGCTGGTGCAAGTATATAGCCACTTCTAATCCTTATCCTGGCTCTAGTTCTGGTGTGGAGGTCCTTTATGAGGTTGCGGATAAACGATGGAACTCCTGTCCCTTTCAATGCCTTCCACACAGTGCATTTTGGTCAACAGAGTTGAATGCAGCCTTCAGGTCAATCGGAGTGGCCGATTGAACTCTCTATTCAGATCATTCAGCAATCTTAATGCCAGCATTGCGTCCGTTGTTGACTGACTGGATTTGAACCCGGACTGTTCAGTGTGGCGTTTGGCTGAGAGCCACGTCTGAAGCAGCGTGTGAGAAAACACCTTGCCTGGTACTGACAGCAAAGTCATAGGACGGTAATCCTGCACTCAGCTTGTGGGCCCTTGCGTGGAGCCAATGTTGTGCCCTCCTTCCATTTGGCTGGTACCTTCCTGCTTGTCCAGATTCTGAGAAATAGGATCTTACATGAAGTGCTGCTCACTGGCTTGATGGCAGATTTCAGTAGCTCTGGTGTTATAAAGTCCCAATCTGCTGGACGACCATGATGTAGTTTCTTAATTGCAGCTCATACCTGATCCTCTGTTAGTGGGTCATTGGGTCATTGGGGTCATTGACTATGGCAGCTGAGGCATATTCAGTATCCTGGCTGTTCAACTGTCTCCGAGTAATTCAAGGTGTTGGAAAAGAGTTTGCTTCATCACTTGAGTGTCGTATTTTTATTGTTGCCTCAAGTAAATTTTTTTATGAGCTCTGTTACTCAGGTGCTTAGTGATTTTTATCTACAGGTATGGTTTCCTATAACCGATTACACTTCAGCATGCCTTGGACTCTTTAAATACATTGAGTCATCTGAATCCAGTGAGTGAAGACATTTTCATAGCCCCTGCTGTCCCGTACCAAAGGGAATCAGTCTTCTGCAGTTTCCACCTTTTAGCTCTACTTTACCTTTGGCTCATTCCCACATGCCTACAGACTTGTACACAGGAGTAAAAAAAAATCCTGGTGACACATGACGAGCTTGATGAACCCAAAGGCTGGATACTGTCCATGAATACTATACTGAGCTCAGAGAGAAGTTGAAAACTTGCAGTTACCCCCATGCAATAACATAAGAAAATGGTAGAAACCTTAGAGATCTCCCCATTGCAATTGGAAAATATTGTAATTGTTGCAATCAAATACTAAGATTGATAAGCTGAAGCACGTGCATCATGCCAAGAATCTGACTCTGGTGCCTAGAACAGTCTTGGTGTGATGCAATTTACTATCAACAAGGAAAAGATGTTGCAAATTTTGATGGCGAAACCACCTTGTAGGGTAACAAAACTATAAATCTGGGTTATTTCTTGATTGCTTGTCGTCATTCTTAAGAGAGAAGCTATATTAAGAAAATTAAAAGATAAGTTCTAGGCTCATTAAAATAGGACTTTTCTTCCTGTAACCCTGGAATCACCAGTTCATTTGTGATAAGTAGCTACGTATTTTCAGATCTGATGAGACTGAAGCTTTATAACTTGTAAACAAGTTAAAGTTATGGGAAGAGCAGAAATTTCAGCAATGGTGATCAAATCTCAGAGCTGTTAGTTTTTTCTGTTTTGAAAGCGCTGTTAGTTTGATGTTAATATTAACTTGTTAGTCTTTAGACTTATTTAAAAATTTCTCTTTAGTGGTAACATCACAGTCTTTGTGCCAGGTGATTTAAAACGAGAAAAGCTTAGTTCTGTCTCTTTCTCTCTTCCTCCTCTCCGTGAAACATTCCTTAAGCAACCAACAAAAATTGGTTATTTAATAAAAGGGAGCAGAATTGTATTTCAGTGTATGGGGATAATTTGGGATGATTTCAAGCTGGGATGGTGGTCTTTTGTACATGTTTCACTGTAGTGTTTTAATTAAACATCACTTGAGCCAAGAGGAATTGAGAAGCTTCAGGTATTGGATTATAAATTAATCCTTTTGAGATTCTCCAAATGTACTCTTACTAACACTAGACAGATAATTTGGGGAAAACAAGAATGTTCTTAATTACTTTTAAAAAACCATTTATGAAACCGTCACTTCTACTCTGTTGTAATTTATAAAGGATTTAAAGCTATATTGAGACTTTAAGATGAGAGGAGGCAGGGCTGCCTGCACTGAGGGAACTACAGTTTGTTTAAAAAGCAAAACAGGGACTCCTTCAGGAGAAGCAATCCTTCTTTACACTTCCCCTTAGCGCTACCCATCTGCTCTAGAGTACTCTTGCCAAAGTGCTTAGAATAATAAGAGTGAGCGTGTTGTATGTGATATTTATTTGTTCATTTAAAAAAAGGAAATCACATCCAGGTCCAGAAGAGGGGTGAGGGAAAAGCTTTTCATAAAGATCCCTCTTGAAGGAGGCTTAAGTCGACCTAATTTAGTCCTTGTCCACACCAGGCTTTCCTTAAATTGACTTTAGAAATTCCTTAAATCGACATAATGAAAGCTTAGGTCAACCTAATAAGAACCGCTGGTTAGGTCGACCTAACCCTTAAGTCAGCTCCTTAGGTCGACCTAAGCACAGTGTGGATGCTTAAGTCCACTTTATTAGGTCGACCTAAAGGCAATTAGGTCGACTTACTAAGTCCCCGTTCAGGAAAACCACTTTGTCGGCTTAATAAGGTCGCCTTTAGGTCGATTTAAAGTCGACCTAACTTTTTCTAGTGTAGACATAGCCAGAAAGTTTTTCAGGGGTGCCGTAAGAATTAATCCTTTAATATGCTCATTATTGACCAAGAACTAGAAGATGCCAGTTTCTCTGTTACGCATTACTTTCAAAGCACATGGGTTTGACCTTGCCCCCCCCCCCCCCCCAATGAGTGTGTACTATTATGTTATTCTCAATTGCATCTTCAGAGAATGTTTTTTCTTAGTTTCAGTTACTACTCTTTGTAAGTCAGGATCCCACAGTGGTTGCTTTTGCCCTAAAATGTTGTGGTATGTTCCTTTTTAATTCCCCTTTCTGGTATATATTTATAACAGCAAATCAACTAACCTTCATATAACCATCTAGATTGTGAAAAAGACAGAATGGAATTAAAGTTAATTAACAATACTCAGCTCTTTGGAGAAGTTCAACCTTGCTTTTGTAAATACAAGTACACAGATTAAATTGGGGCATTTAAGGTGTTGTTTCAGCTTCATATTTCTACAGTACGTCCCTGTATCACACCTTGTAAAGTTGACTGTTTATAGTTTTGTGAGTATTTGTATTAGTGTTGATTATATAAACACTGGACTTTTCCTTATAATGAAATAGGGTATAATGAATTAAAAAAGCCATCTTGAGTTCCAGGTGCCACTTTCTGATCCCTAACATCTAAACAAGCCCAAATACTGCTCTAGTGGCATTACTGCCGTTAGCACTGGAGCATTTAATGTCACAGGGCTCTAATGCTAGCATGCCATCCCCTTAAGAGGATTGACCAACAGGTAGAATGAACACGAGCTCAGTCAAATGTGTATCTAATAGTTTTTGGTGAAGAGCTTTATGGTGCCCAGTTTCCATTTTTATAAATTGTGAAACATCGTGTTTAAAACATTTTTGCAAATGATTATCCACATTATTCTGGTGGAATCCAAACTCTCGAGGGCACGTTTGAAGTGTTTTATCTGACTTCTGTTCTGTGTTTCATTTTTATGTTTGGTAACAAATAGTTTATCTTTTTGTGTCTTTACTGTTTTTCTTGTTTCTTTGCACTTTCCCTTCACAAGTTCACATTTCCCCTTTTTCAGCTCTTCCTGTTTCTCTTTGTCTATGTTCTCCCCATCCATTGTGCTAAATCTGTAAATTGGGCACTTGATTAAATTTAAAGAAGTATGGGTGGAGGAATGGACTAGAAGATGGATAGAAAGCTGGCTAGATCATCAGGCTCAATGGGTAATGATCAAAGGCTCTGTGTCTAGCTGGCAGCCAGTAACAAGTGGAGTGCCCCATAGGTTGGTGCTGGAGCTGGTTTTGTTCAACATCTTTATTAATGATCTGGAGGATGGGGTGAATTGTACCCTCAGCAAGTTTGCAGATGACACTAAGCTGTGGGAGTGGTAGATACGTTGAAGGGTGGGGTAGGATACAGACTGAAGATGACTAGGTAGGCAGCAGTTGTGCAGAAAAGGACCATGGGGTTACAGTGGACAAGAAACTGGATATGAGTCAACAGAGTGCCTTGTTGCCAGGAAGTCTAGTGGCATATTAGGCTGAATTAGTAGGAAAGCACTGTCACCAGATCGAGGGAAGTGACTGTTCCCCTCTGTTCAGCACTGGTGAGGCTACATTTGGAGCAGTATGTCCAGTTTTAGGTCCCCACATTACAGAAAAGTTGTGGACAAATTGAAGAGAGTCTAAGGCAGGAGAGCAGAAATGGTAGGGGGACTGGAGCATATGATTTATGAGGAGAGGGTGAGGGAACTAGGCTTGTTAGTCTGCAGAAGAGAAGAATGAGGGGGCAGAGGTTGATAACAGGCTTTAAATATCTGAAGGAGAAACAAGGAGTCTTGTGGCACTTTTAAAAACTAACAAATTTATGTATCGTATGAGCGTTTGTGGGAGAGATCCCACTTCTCTCCTGTGAAAGCTCGTGTGATACATACATTTGTTAGTCTTTAAAAGTGCCACCAGACTCCTTGTTTGTTTTGCTGAACTAGACTAACACAGCTACCCCTCAGGAACAATCTGAAAGAGGATTCAAGGGAGGTTGGAGCTAGGCTGTTCTCAGTGATTGTAGATGACGGGAACTAGGAACAATGGTGTTGGATGTTAAACAAACGAACAGGTTGTCTCAGAAGTGGATTGGATCGAATGTCACTCTTTATTGCCTGCTCGTTCCTCTTGATGTCTCGAGTGAGCAAGGAGGGACTGCCTTACAATTCTTTTATCCAGAGCAGTATGGAAATACATACATGACTGATAACTTTTCATGGACCCTTGTATGGTTACATTAACACCTATACAATGAATATTGATTATTATATGGTGCATATAATTATCCCCACCCCTGTTTACAGGTTTTGCATATATTGCGCAGGCGCTTTACCTTCAAACTCATTATTTTCTGCAACAGAAATTACTTCACAGTCCTTAACAAGCATGGAGGAGTGGGAAGAAAGGTGAAAAGCAACATTCCCATCAGTATCTTATGTAGGAGAGGAAGATAGAGAGAAAAAGGAAGATAACATAACTTTTAACTAAAATCTCATTTACAGGACAGCAAGGCTTACCTGTAGTAACTTCATTACCATAATAGCTATCATTCAGATCAGGTGCTCAATTTAACTCTTTCCTAAAACGGTCTCAAGTTACAGTGGGGGAGGTCTAGATTGGTATGATTAGTAAAAACTTTTTCATTAGGAGAGTGATGAAGCACTGGAACGACTTACCTAGGGAGGTGGTAGAATCTCCCTCCTTAGAGATTTTTAAGGTGTGGCTTGAGAAAGCCCTGGCAGAGATATTGTAGTTGGGGTTGGTCCTGCTTTGACTGGGAGTTGGACTAGATGACTTCTTGAGGTCCCTTCCAACCCTAATCTTCTTCTGCGATTCTAATAATTTCCCCTGTGACTACTGCAGGTGGTAGCTAATAATTTTTTAAAAGTGTGTCAAAGTTGTAGCCAGTATATTTTTATATTGAAAGTAGAAATCAAATCCCAAGAACAAATTAATTTTACACTACCAATGTTGTCTGTGGTTCTGTTGCAAAACAAGAATGGATATAGGTGTATGCTGTTGAGTGAGATATTAGATTTTATATATTGGCATTGGCAGTGGGTGTTGCATGATGTCTGGGACAGTTCAGTACGTATGGATCTACCTTTTGTAATTCTCACGTGCTCAGAGAGTGTCAGGGGAAGGGATCTGAAAATGCTTTAGTCACTCATAAAACAAAAATGAAACATCTCACATTTTAAAACACCTTAGAGCAGGAGTCAATTAGTGTCTCAGAGGAATGAGGTAGTGCATATTGCCAGAGAAGCATGAGACTAGCTGAGACATCCTTATCTTTTTTCACTGGGATGTAGTCAAGTTCTGATTCTCTCTCTTTTTTTTTTTTTCTTTCTTCCTGTTTTTGGTCTGTCTGTCTCATACAAGTTGTACTGAATTATCTCACTTTAAAACAAAACAACTCACTGCTTTGGGCAATATGAATAAATAAAGAAGCAACCTGCATAAGAAGGCAGTACGGAGACAGTGGTTTCATATAGCAAGACAAAAAAAGTAACTCAGTTTGGTGTATTTACACTGTTGCTTCAGAAGGCCTATAAAGTCTTTCTGTCTTGTCTGTTCAGCCATTTCATGCTCCTAGACAGCATGACAAGGGGCAGTCTTTGACGGGAACAAAATGAGGTTGAAAATCAAGCAGACCCTATAGGGACCCCAGCTCGAGCACTGTGGTACCAGCACTTCATGGATGTTCTCTTGCACCAATAGTAGGGGCAGCCAAGCTGAGAAGCAAGTACTGTACATGTCACGCGCCCCTCATTGAGCGGCAGGTTTCCTAAATAAAATCCTTTGTGTATTACTGTTGGTAGGATCAGCAATTACTATTCCTTTGACCTTTCTGTCCTACCAGAGCAGATTTGCATGCAGGTTAATGACAACATAGCTCCTGTGGGAAACCTCCCCTTCATTGCCTAAGTCTCGTGAGATGGCCAAGGATCTGTAGGGATAGCTTGCATGTCTCTGTGGATGCTTTTCCCATCGAAGTACACTCCTCTTAGTCCACAGTAGTTGCTCCCAAGTACCTCTCCGGGGAGAACATCTGGTGGAAACTCTGCAAAATTTAAACTCTTGAGTTTTCTGCCAAGATTTTACTCTCCTGTGGGTTTCCCTACCACTCATGAGTAATGTGTGACCTTGAATTTTTGCCTGGCAAGATGAGAAAAATCTATTTAAGGGCACAAAGGTGAGAGTTCTTAGTGTATATGCCCATTAAACAAATGGTCCTTGGAACTGAAGTCTTGGGGAGATCCTGTATTCCATATAATAATTTAGGAAGGGCATAGTGGAAGGGAGAACTTCAAATGTAAATGAAGTCTTCTTACGTCTTTTATTTAAGCATATTTCTATTATACAATTATACAATTGAATACAAATGTGCAAGTACTTGGGATTGGAACAATGCACAGTCTCATTTGATTCCCCCCTTCTTTCCCTCATCTTGCATTTTAGTGGAAAATGGACCTTAAAGTAGACATATATCCTATGAAACTAGAGCCCAAAGTATGAAATAACTGCATTGTTTTTATACAGAGGCAAACCTGTTGTAAAGTATAAAGTTTCTCCTTCCAAATAATATCGTAGGGTAGTGTATTAAATATTATTTAAGCATGACAGTAGAAGAAATAGCTTTATAGATCAGAGATAACATAACAGTCGATCTACTGCTTGGAACGCTTTGTTCTCTAGACCTTGGGACGCACCTGAATGTTTTTTAAAATTGCCTAGAATACGCATAAAAAGAGAGGATGAATGAGTTGAGTGATTCTTTTGGAAATCTTTAATTGTAAATACTGTAAGTAATTGTGTGGTTATATTTTAAACTATAACTCACATTAAACTATGTTGGCTGTAAATATTCCTCTCTTCATACTGTTCAAAAGTTACAAGTTATGGTTTTTACCTGATTTCAGAAATAACTACTTGATCATGAGAAATCTGAGTTTTACTCGTGTGTATATGTTACGGATGCCACCATAATAATCCATATAAGTATATTAAGTTGTCTCTTAAATATGTTAATATGAATTAAAATAAACTACCTTTATTACAGCAGACTTTGTCTTGTATGTGAATAGACAATACCGTGCATGTTTTGGGTATTGTCATTATAAATATTTTATTTTGCCGCTTTCTTGGACTCTTAATTTAAATTAATTCACAAGAATTGGTTGACTTGGAAATGGAAATCTATTGGAATTTATGTAGGAAGCGGACATAACAGTTAATGTGGATTGTAGAATATTTACCTGAAAGTGCACTGTTAAGAGGGATAGAACCTAAAGTGTATCTAGCCCAAGGTCACTGTCTTGTAAGGAAAAATAAACACTGGATGTTCTCCATCAGGGAAACCAGTAAAGAATTGCTATCTGTCCAAAATGGCCATCATCTATGATGGTTCTCAATAGGACGGTTAGCCAGTGCCTTTTATTGTTCCCAATGGAAGTTGAAGCTAATCTGCCTGAGGTGAAATGGTGGTCCTCCTACTCTTAGGAAGAGAAAAGCACTGTGAGAATTGCCTTAATAGAGGGAAACCTGTGGCCTCACTCCCATTACAAGTAATAAATGGCAACCATTTTGAAAGTGGGTGGTTCATGAGTTTCTGTGAAGAACATTCTTCTAGTTCTACAACTTCTGCTGAAAGTGAAACATTTGGTTGTGAAGAATAATAGGAATAAATTACTAATAATCCTAAAAATGTCTTCAGTAATGACCCATTGCACAATTTATACTCAAGATTCATCTGTCTGCCAACTTTGGTGTCCATTTGTTTTAAGCTCAAGCATTGTCTGTTTGAACAAAAAAGATTTAAGCTACATTTCTCAAATAACCTGGTAATTTAATTTCTCTCTGATAAGGTTTAGTTGTAGATTATCAGAAAATTAATTCAGTAATCAAAGGGCAGTAATTTAGGGGGCAATTTGGTGTATTCTTCCCTTACAACACTGATACTGAATCTCTGCTTTAAGTGCAGAACTCCAGCTTAGTCTTCAACTCTAGAGCTGGAACTGCTGCTCCCACATGGTATTCCTTTTGCTCTAATTGCTGTTCTACAGTGATCTATCCAGTGCTTAATTTGTGCCAGGATTGAGCCTCAGCATTTATAGGCCTGGCAGTTCATAACTCCAGCACCTCTCAGCTAAGTTTGGCAGTTATGAAATAAAAAAAAAATTACTTGAGCCCCAGCAGCTCCTTCATTACAATTTAAGTACTGGATATATCTCAATGATAAGGCTGATTATTAGTGAATTAGTTTAGCTATTTGTGGTGATTTGTCTATTATATAATTACAGTTAAAAACATTTATACTTATGTTTATCCATGCAACCTTAATCCAGTCCCCTTGTGCATATGCTCTATAGTAGCCTACCTTTAATTATGTAATCACATACTATTAAGGATCCCTGCTTCAGTCAAAGCACAAAGGAGTAGAATTAAGACAGCATAGGCAACCATAAATATGGCATTTCCTAACTTTCAAGTGCTTGATTATTGCAACTTTAGGAGGATGGGGCATTGAACAAAGCACTTTGAACAGAGAGGACCTGTAGAGTGGACCCCAGTTGATGGGATAAATGCAGGGAAGATGATGAGAATATACACTGCCTGTTTTCTTCATGCCTTGCCTATTTCCTTACTGGATCAAATTAGTTGATTGTGTTTATTGTATGCACTTAAGAGAGAATATGAAAAAAACTGAACTTGTGAGAGAGGACCCCAGAAGTTTTGCCTCAGGTTATACAGTTTAACATGTTCATATAACCTACAGATGATTATTCTGTTACGTAATTATATAATAAATGTTTGTTTGCCTTACCCCTGTCCATCCAGCAGCATTATGGTATCAGAGTTAGTATTGTATTTCAGACTCAGTGGTTGAAACTCCAGTGCAGTTTCTATTATAAACCGAAAAGCAATCATTGCATTTTTAGGAGTTTGAGTTTATTATTTGGCCATTCCAATGAAAATACCTTATATATTGTCTGACATTATTATTTATGCTATAAAGTATGTGTGTATAGCATTTGGCAGATAATCAAAATTACAAGCTCTTGCCCTGAGAAGCATACAGTTTAAATGTAAAATATATAAATAGTGCTTTTTGGTTTTTGTGAAGAAAAAAACTGAAATATTGTCAAGAATGATAAATTATTGGGATTGTGGAGGTGATTCTGAGCAGTTACCAGAAATAGCACTTTTCATCTTCAAAGCGCTTTACAATATTAACTAATTAATTAATTCACACAGTACCTTTTTAGTGAGGTCTAAGGAGTATTACTATATAATATTTTATATCTGGAGAAACTGAGGTGCACAGTTTGATCAGCTTGCCCAAGACCATAAAGCAGATCTGTCCCTCAGGATTTGAATGCAGAAGTTCCTTGTTCCCATTCTTAGGACCATATACCTCTGTATAGAATCCTTGAATCCAAACAGGACTTTCTATCAGGGTCTCAGAAAATGTACCAAAATTGTGTTTTTAAATATTAGACTGTGTTCTCTATTGGCCACTGTAAAAGAATTTGGCCTGTTTTATAACACCCTCTTCTTTATTGGACCAAGCTTTGTTCTTGCTGTGTTAGCTCATTGCTTGGGGTTAAATTGGGCTTTCCTCAAAGAATCCAGAGATGCTGTTTTCAGCAGGTGGTAGTCGTTTTATTTATGACTTCTTAACAAAACATAATCAAAATGCTTTCCTCAAAGTAGTCCCTTCCCCAACAGTGTCTCTCGCCCCAGTAATTCCAAATACCGAAATTAGCTCCGAACCTCAGCAATTAAGAACTCCACGCAGTCTCTCCTCCTGTCCATTTGTTTTTTTCTGGAGCAGTTCCTCTCCACAGTAGCTCCAGTAGCCACCAATTGGAAGCACCTCCTCAGCTTTCTGGAGGGTGTTATAGTTTCTGGTCTCTATTTTCTCTTGCCCTCTTTTATAAGCATCAGCTAATTTAAGTTCCAGCTCTTTCTTGGATGCAGCAGATGGGGCTAATCAGATGGACAGCTCCAGGCCTCTGACCCCAAATGAATGGTATCACTTATACCTTTGCCATCTTGTTATATTTTGAGGCCTGAATATATAAGAGCATGATCTTCCTATGCAATTGTGGGAACACCCTTAGGGTATATGTTGTAATTGAAAAGTTTTGTGTATATAGCATACAAATGTCCATTACTGAGATGTCCTGAGCACTGAGACTTGGTTTCCAGAACTTGCCGACCTGAGTTGCCTTTGTGATCCTGCAAACTCTGTTCACATGCTGGTAATGAAAGAGAATTTATTCAATGAGATCCTGTGGCACCTTAAATACTAACAAACTTCTTCGGGCATAAGCTTTCGATGCATCTGACAAAGTGGGTTGGAGCCCACGAAAGCTTATGCCCGAAGAAATTTGTTAGTCTTTAAGGTGCCACAGGACTCTCGTGGTTTTTGCTGTGCACAGACTAACATGGCTACCCTCCCCTGGAACCAGAGAATTTATTAAAACCCAAAGTGCTACATGGTCAGCTTGCTGCTTTAGATGAGAGAACAGATTTTAGTACACATCTGTTTACTGCCAACTGATTTCACATACCGCTAGAAAAAACAGTGCTGGAGAGACTGTACCAAGTGAAAATCTTCACCTAACAGAATGGGAAAAGGGAGAGATTGACTGCACCTCATGAATAGGAAGTTGGGGAAGGAACTGAAAAAGAAAGTGTCTTAGGTGATGTAGTTATAACCTTCTTCGGTTCTCAGCCAAGGGTACATATGCTCCTGGAGGTATGCAGAGATATTCCAGGAGGTACATCAATTCATCTAGATATTTACCTAGTTTTGCAACAGGCTACATAAAAAGCACTAGTGATGTCAGTACAAACTAAAATTTCATAAAAGCAGACTTGTTTATACTGCTCTATATATATATACACTGAAATGTAAGCACAATATTTATATTCCTATTGATTTATTTCATATGTATGATAAAGAGAAACTAAGCAATTTTGGAGTAATAGCGTGCTGTGACAGTTCTGTGTTTTTATGTGAGATTTTGTAAGAAAGTAGTCTTTTTAAGTGAGGTGAACCTTGAGGTACACAAGACAAATCAGACTACTGAAAGGGGTACATCAGTTTGGAAAAGTTGAGAGCCACTGACTTAGACCAGACAATGCATCATAGCTATGCTGTATCTGTAAGACTTTATGGTCATACTGTACATGTGTTGACTGATATGATGTAACCACTGCCACAGTACACAGTCTGCCAGTGCTCAAGGGGTTAACTTGAAGTACAGCTATGTAACCTATTTGGAAAGAGAGTTATACCCAGTTATAGTAACCATATAATAAGTAAAGTCCTGTAATTTCTTGTAATATTCTCATGGTTGAAAACACTTGAATTGCAGCCCTCTCAAATTAAGCAGTGCATGCACTTTTAAACTGAAGAGGCTGTCTTGAAGAACCTCTCAAACCACAGAATTAGTTCAGTCCTAAACCTAAATAGAGCCACAGCAAATAAAGGAGGATCTAGGGCTGATACCGTGGTGGTATTTCAGAATGTGAGCTGGGAGTGGATGGGGAGCATTATCTTATCACAATGGTAACTTCTGTTCTCTGCACACTAAAACACCCAGTATACAAATGGGTATTTAGGAAATTCTCCGTGGATCTTTCTCCTAAGAAGACACCTTAGAAGTAAATTCCAAGTTGCACATACCTACTGCCAGATTTAGTGCCTATAGGAATTGTTTAGGTGAAAATTCTGAGTAATATAC
Organism: Pelusios castaneus; assembly: GCA_007922175.1. Classification (NCBI taxonomy): domain Eukaryota; kingdom Metazoa; phylum Chordata; order Testudines; family Pelomedusidae; genus Pelusios; species Pelusios castaneus. The sequence goes on from ML686111.1 coordinate 744,235, forward strand.
CCCTTTCCCATTTTTTTAGGTGAGCTATTTTCATGATTCATTTTAATGCTAAATGCTGCAGGGGAAAGAGCAGAGCTCCATTTGCTAAACTCTCACTGAAAGTCACATTTTCAAATAGAAGAACCTGAGCTGTATATACAAAGAGGCATTTGCACACAGAACATTTTCAACAGGGCTGGCACTTAAAGAGAGGAAAATCTACTGAGCACCTTAAGTAAACAGTCGGTAGGTTTGATCATCTTTGTGTGTTCACCGTAGAAGTTCAAGCAGGGCTTCTATTTGTAATCAACAAATGTTCACATGGAAGGTTTGTTCTGCATTAGCAGGTCTGGTTTTGCATTCCGTGTGTTCTCCTCTTGCACTTTCATGACTTTGATCTGTTCGCGTCCTTGGTTTTATGTGGCATCCCCATACTCTGTGTATTAAATGGGATGGTCCCATTATGGACCTTTAGCCATGTGTAGCTTTGATGCTTTAATTTTTTTAAAAAAACTACTTTGCCTTTTTATGCAAAGTAGAAGCACATGGCCTAATCTTAAAATAAATCAATCAATCAAAAATGTCACCCCCGCCAACATCGATTTTTTTTTTTTTTCCTGGTTAGTTGTTATACAAAGACTTATTGGATTCTTAGAAATCCCAACAATATTATGTATGGAAAACAAATGATAGAAAACCTAAATAATGTTCTCTAGGGCCAAGAGGCAAAGTTAACATTTTAACTTTTCCAGAAGAACAAATATTCAGAAGGATGGGAATAACAACTGTGAATGTCTGAGGAATTGATAGGTTTTGGATTTGAAACCTTCCTCTCTGCCCCAGATATTAAATTGCACATGGCTTCTCTGAGCAATTCAGAAAATCGAGTCTCCAACCCAAAAAGCACTTAAATCAGCCAGAAAAGTGGGTGGAAAAAGAACATTTTGCCCACTCTGAGCCCTCCCCATATTTTGTCAGGTCATTCATCCATTTCTAATTTCCCCTGAATCTTTTCCTTCAAAAATAAACCGGCAGGTGAGGTGAAAAGTCAGTGAGGTCGGAGCTGAGCGAAAAGGTCAACATATATGTTGGACCCCTTCTGACTAAAACTTAGACAAGAAAAGTGATATCGATGAGAATTAATATATTCTTTACAATGACTTGTGGAAAAGCTAGGTGTACTTAGCTACTTCACCAAGGCTCTGTGCTAGCCACAGGCATGTGCTGCTTCCCCTCCGTATCCCCTTCTTCACACTCCACCTAGACACACACTATTTAAGGTCATCAATTTTGGAAAAAATCTAAGAAAGCTTACCTTCAAATAGCTCACAATAAACCTTAAGTTAATAACCAAGCAAACTGTACTATACAATATGTACTCTATTTTCTCTACATTTTAATGAATCTTGTTTGCCATTCTGCCAAAGTTAAATAAAAAATCCTGTTAAGTGGCTTTGAAACTAGGATGCTAGAATATATATAAGTATGTATTGCAGGGTTTTTTTGTTCGTTTGTTTGTTTTTGTTTTGTTTTTTGGGGGGGTGGATGGAGGGATGGAGTTAAAGAAACTTACATTAAGCTTTGCAGTAGATTTTGGTGGCATATGAAAGTGAGTAAATAAAACTGATCTGACAGTTGAAGGATGCTATACAATGAACCAATCTACACTCTCAAGTAAAAATCGTATTGCATCTGATTCAAAACAGAACAGCAAGTCCCACCCTGCTGAACCTCTACTGGATAAATGACTGTTGATGTTTTTGAATGGAAGTAACCTCTGTAATTTAGCCTTATGTGTTATGTGACAGTTGGGGTTTTAGGAATATTATGATTTTAACTGCTGGGTGCTTATCTAATAAATGATAATTAAATACAGTTCAGCAATTAATTTTCAGGTGGAACTGAGGAGTAGCTTTAAAACCTGATTTATTCTGATTGCAGCATCTGTTGCATTGGTCAGTTTCACTCTCCTAATTTGGTATTTTTGCTACTTTTAAGAGATATAGGTCTGTGATGCATACCAATACACATTTCAGTGTCAATAACATTTTAAATGTGAAGGATCTGATTTTTCTCTCTATAATTTTCATGTGAGGCTCTGGCTGGTTTGTCATGGGTAAAGCAAGCAGTAGTAAACAGCTTGTGAATTTTAGCTGTTATGTCATAGAGTCCTAGCCATTAAATTTTGCTGCAGTAGAAGAAGCAAGTAAAAGATGAGTGGAGCACATGTACTCCCAACACTGGCAAGTTAGCTGTTGATTTGTATACTCTCTGGAGTGAGTACTGCCAAAACTTATCGGGTAATCCTTCAAGATAGCCAGTCAAAAGTTTCAAACAGCTGTAAACGGTTGAGATCACATATTGAATTGATCTAGGAATCTGCTGTGGATTGTGGTTTATTACTCACTTTAACTCTGTTGAATTTTGTTGGCTTTCAGCGGAGAGCTAGAACCACACCTTTTTTGGGGGGAGAGCGTGTCAAGCTTCCCTGCAAAGAAAGCTAGAGTCTAGGACAGAGAAGTCCTATGGGTGGAGCCTATGAACATCCTATGTCTGGGAAGAAGACCTAGGCTGGAATTCATTATTGACTTCTTTAATAGAACCTCCTATAAAGTGTATACAGACTGTTTGGTCTGTAGGAATGCCAGCTGCTTACAGAAGCACTGAGTAGGGAACATATGAGGCTGGAAAAATGAGATGCCTTGGTTACTGTAGCAACAGGTAACTCTAATGACTGACAGGGAGGAACAGTCTGGCCCTACCTTTGGGGTTACTGGTTTAAATAATACTTCCCTCTATTTAAAGACCAAGAACAGAACTATCCTGAACAAAAGCTGATTTATTGGCTATTCAGGATATATCTGCTTTTGTAATAGAAACATAACTGAGGTTTCATTTTCCTCATTGTACATTTAACTAATCAGTTCAGAGAGTGGAGTTAAGCATAGCTGTTACAACTTTCGAGGTCCTTCATACACCAATGTGTTTGTACACTTGTGTTCTAAGGGTCGTATTCTTATCCACATTTTATGAAGATTTCAGGAGAACCAGGATTCAAGATGACTAACTCATCCAATCCTTTTTATATCAAAAATCGCCCTATGTTCACAGTCAGTAACTTCCTGATTTGTGAGATGTGGGTGATTAAAAAAAAAAAACAAAACCCCACCCTACAGCTATTTTACCCTGATAATCTACAAACCAAAATGAAAATTTCATGATTTACCCAAAAAACAAGCAACCCCATTTTAAAATTTCAAATCCTTCCTGATAATGTCTTTTTAAACTAGGCATAATTAACCCCAAACATCCAAGAGCTGAAATGCTCATATTTTCAGCATCCTTATGTCTAAATGAAGAATTTAATTTCTTACGGTGATTTTGAATTCGACAGCACTGGTTGCTATTTTATGATGATTGTTCTTGCAGTAGATTTCCATTGTGGTAATTAGCTGAAGAAAAAGTAACGGGGAATCCTGCTACTTGTCTCCATATTAAAAGTGACTGTTCAAGGTAAGAGTTACTGGGGGTAATGATTTACATCAGTGGTCGGTTTTCAGCCAGGAAATCTGATTTGTTTATTCCCCCCCGCTCTCCCAACCTTGCAGCAAGGGATTTCTGATACTGCTTTTATTTACAATTAGTTTTGGAGAAAATCCTGATTTATGACACCAAACGGTTAATTAGGAAAAAACATTTTGCACTCTGCAACTCTATATACTAGCAATGGTGCAGAGAGAAGTGTTCATGTGTTGTGTGGCCTGAACGTAGGTTTTAATTGTTTTCATTCGTCTGTATAATAGAGCTCAGGGGAGCCTTACATCAGCTGATGCATCAGAATAAAAGCTTTCATGTGGCCATGTCTATGAATGCGAGCACTAAATCTGCGTCTCTGTCACCATGTGTAGAAACCTAGTACCTGACCGGCAGTTTGGTACATTAAGTACAGCACTGATAGCCACTGCCCTAAACTGCGGGTCATGAAAACATCAACAATAGAAGTTTTTGATTTATTAATGGAACGACTGATAGTGCAGCCATTGTACTATAACTCATGTTGCAATGGAATAGCTTTCACTGGAGGTCGATGTACTTCATGGCAAAAAACCAAACATTGAAGAAAATGCGCCAGTTAAAGTATATGAGTGAAAAATGACTGCCTTACTTTCCGGATTAAGGCATGGAATTATCAAAAACCAATCTCCTCTTGGCTTGTTGTTGAACTGATGGTAACATGGGAGTTTTTTACAGAATAACAGCATATAAATATTGGAAAAACATTTCTGATTCTTGTTAAATATAACCGATGAATATGCACAATTTTAAATGAATTCCAATAATCCTTTTTTTTAAAATTACCTGCTTTATTTGTATATTTGGTACAATTTCATATATCGTAATTGTGTGTTTTGCTTTGAATTTCAGGTATATCAAGAAATAAATTGTATGGCCAGAGTCTGAATTTTCAGTGTGATTAGTGCTTAAAATTCAATTAACACTGAGGGGTATATTACGGGTGTTGGGTGAAGGGGCAAGAGATTGAAAGCTCAGTGATCTTGATGTAACAGTGGCACATTAGGGAATTGAGACATATAACATGAGGAGAATTTTGAACAAAGTACATTCTTGATGGCATAATTGTATATTTCGACCAAACTCTTTCTTGATCCTTATCTTTCTATTTTGTTCTTGGACGAGGTACAATGGCATAAAAGTATACAACTTTATTAGTCTAATTTTTCTGATGTTCCTTATGTCTTTCTTCAAAAGACAAGAATGTTTATACACTATTATTTTTTATTAAATGATAATCATTGTTCTGAGGATAGGAATAATTCTTTTTACATAAGCACGGTTTTGTGATGTACCAACAGAACAGACTAGCTATGAGAAGGTTGCATTTTTGCATGATATATTTTAAGACGAATCAACTTAAAATATTTTTTCTCTGTACACGATTCTCTGTTCTTTCATCAACATTCATGCGTCTAAGTGCCAGTCATACTAATGGGTGTGACACGTGTTCAGTGATGGGAGAATAGAACCCCTGGGGCTTTTATTTTGTCGAGTCTTTCAATCAAACATTTCTTTTCCTTACAGAAATGACAGTCAAAACTAGTCTAATAATGGAATTTGTAAAGTAATCCGAACTAAGTTTAGAAATAGAGTGGAAGTTCTAATTCACAGCCCTCTTTTTATATATAGCTCCTTTCCTCTAAAGAGGCTTCCTCAAGGGCATGTCATTGTTGGCTCTATTTTGCAGGTAGGCAAACTGAGGCGAATAGGTTAAATGATGTGCCAGAAGTCAACCAGTGTCAATAGCTGAGCTGATTCCAACAACACTGATTCTCAGTATTATTGGGAAAATCTTTTCCTTTAAAGTTTAGATTTAGACAATTAGTTTAGACAATTAAACTGCAATATGGTAACATGACTGCAAAACTGACAACACATACAGTAACAAAGTTTAAAAGTGCATTTAATTTTCAAAATTTCTTTGCAACGAAGATGGCTAAAGCTTGTAACTTTTATGCAAAATATGTACTTGCTTACATGTTTTGTGCTACACATTTCAGATAAAAATGACTACTATTTCTGCTTGATAGGCTTGTGCTGCATTTTGCAGCATAAAAGAATCCAGCTCATTCCTACCAATGGTTTACTGCCATAAAGATGCCTTCTGGGCTTCATTCTATGACCAAGTCTACATTAGAAGAGGTTTGCCAGCATAGCCAGTGTTAGATACAAATTATACAAGCAAAAAGGTGATTTTGCTAGTATAATTTATACTCTTTACCCAAGAGAAATATGCTAGGACTTGTCTACACTACGTGTGAGATTGTAATTTGATTTTAAACTGTCAAATTGCAGAAGGCAAATGGGAGCAATCACACAGATCCTTGCTGGGATCTCCTGAGCCCACTGCACAATTACTTCCTGAAACTCCTTGTACTGTGGGTAGTAGGTACAGAGGCTTGTGGGGAGACAGTCATCCTCTGCTCATTCCCCCACCCCTCTTCTCTAAAGACCAAAAAAAAAAAAAAAAAATTTCCTTGCTGTTTTTCTTTGTTGTGGGCACAACAGAGAGGCACAGTGCTGCATGCAGAGAAAGAAATTAATTAAAAACTTTCCAGGACTGAAGGCAGGGAGGGAGCTATGTTACTGTGGTACAGTAAACTGGAAAAATAGGAAAAGCAAGATTAGCACTACTCTCTGGCTACAGGGACCTAAATTTGAACAGTAGATTTCAGCCACAGTGCTATGCCACTTGTCAGGCTGGTGTTATCTGGTTGAATTACAGCAGCATTTAATTCGAACTTACTGCTCTTACAGTGGAGACTGACGTTGCAGATGGTCGAGGAGAGCAGCATTATGTTGAACTTCTTTGTCAGTGTAGACCAGGGCTAAGCTAGATGGGCAAGAGTACTTCTATGCTGATATAAAAAGATCACTAAAATTTACACTTTTAACAAACCTTATTATACCAGCAGACTTCTAGAGTAGACTTCCCTAAAAAACATTTGGTAACAGTGATTTGACTGAATCGATGAGAAGAAAGTTCCTTGTGTTTCTTCTGCTATTTCTAATGACTGGAAGTTCACACAGCCTTTTGATTAAATTTGTGCACCACTTTCCATGATGGCAACAGCACAATAGCATTTGTTAATAAACAGATGTCTTGCTGGCTCTGTACTACCACAAAGTAAGGGTAATATGCATATGATAGTGTCAAAATAAGCGGTGTTTGCTGGTACACATTTCTTTTTACAATTTGGTTATGGTTTAATTTTAGATACAGTATTTTGCTCAATGATTATGCTGTTACTTTCAGCTAATAATAAGTGATAATTCCTCCTAATTGGGTAGAGTCTTACTGGCCCTGATATAAGGTTGTTTAGTTCCAGAGCATGTTGGAAAATGTCTATCAAAATGAAGTTTCAAGAAAGAAAAAAGTCACTAAAAAGTACCCCCCTCCACCCTGGCTAGCACAGGATTTAAATAAATCACAGCTTTTCCAATAATATATATTTATTAGACTATTCACTCCTGAAAATAGGGATCTTGCTTAATTTATATTTGCAGAGCACTGTGCACACCTGTGACATTATGTAAATATTAAATCCATCAGAATAACACAACAACGATGTAGAAGGAATAATAGTGACAGGAAATTTGTGACAGTAGTAGCTCACACCTGTGAGAGGCATGAACAGTTATCAGGGTTGGAAAAAGAAAAGAACAGAACCAACAAGAAGAATGTACTTAGTTTTCAGGCTTATAAAAAGGAAATTTCACACATCAGTTGTTCTTCATTTACTGTGACTTTTTTTATTTTGTAACAAAGATTGCATATTTACTGTAATGGATATCCTTTTTGAGTTAATATAAGGAAAAATTGTCTCTCCTTTTAAGACATTAGTCTTTTCTGTAACTGACAGAAGGTCAGAAATTCAGACAGAAGAGGGTGAAAGCTCCTTAACTTCTATATCATGCATACAATGTAAAATCTAGACATAGCAGAATAGTGTTATTTTCTTAGCTCTGGCTTACCTTGAAGTTTGTTAGCTTAAAATAATTAAAGATGGAATACTTTACATTTAATTTGTTTTAAATGACAAATATGGAATGCAGATTAGATTGGAATTATAGCAGACACAATATATGGGTATATTGAGGAGCATCTTTGCAGTCTTCATTCAATTCATCTTTGGGAGTTTTTATGGCATGTGAAATAAAAGGCACATTTCCCTGCCAAAACTTTCTTTGTGCTGCGCTTCCCTCTAATGTAATTTCCATCAGTTAAAGAATAAAGAAAGCATGTTTCTGGGATCGTTTTGCTTGGCAGCGCACCGTGAAAAGAAGAGGTTTGTTGAGGGGTGGGGGATTATTATTATTTCTCAGTTCCTTCACACAAAGAAATACTGTACTGCTTTCAAAATTCTCTTAGTACAAATGCCTCCTGTCATAAATGATCAGCAGTCTGCCATTTTGACATGGCTGTAGTGGAAAAGGCAGCGTTACAAAATTGTTGTTCCAGGCCCAGTACTGGAGACCTGGCACTGCGGAAGAAATCTGTAGACCTTGTTTTCATTGTTCACATTTGTATTATAATTGCTAAGGTACAGTCATTTTGATAGCAATTGTTTATGAAATGGATTCACGTAATGCAGCAGTTGAAGAATGAGACTAGACCAATAGAACGTTACATGAGTCAGTGAAAGTCATAGAAAAATACTTTTACTTGAACTCCCTGTACTACACTATAGTGATGGTGGTGATAATTAAGATTGCATCAGCGCTTCCGTTATAAAACCCCTGATGGTTACATAATCTAGAATCCTGTTTTTTCTTGCCCTATCTTAAGTTTAAACAGGATGCACTGAAGTGTTTAAAGGCCCTGACTTTACAGGATACAAACTGTTTTACAGCCCCCCATTTTATATAGGAAGCATGAGTTATTAATTTATGGGATAATGAAATTTTGCCAAACTGATCACTATAATATTTCAGCGTACATTATGGTGGGTGCTTTTTATTTCAGGAGATATTGTTAATACTTGCATATGTCCTGTTGTAACCAGTCTGATATCCTGGAGGGCTTAATCTTGGCATTCCAGGCACAGGGCAACGTCTACTGCTGGTAGAGGAAGATTATGTATCAGCAATAGAAGTGGCAAAGTTCGTTGGAGATGGGAACTGTGCCAAGGGACAATGTTTGAATGAGGAAAGCGATTGCATTTTCATTTCTGGGGGAGAGCTGTAAGCACTCAGCTCAGGCTACGTACGCACAACAAACTATGTATGCACGACAATAAGCTATTGCGGGACAAGGAAAGCGCTATAAATATAGCGCTTTTGTGTGTACACACGTGCTTCATGTATCGCAAAGGAGCGTTCACCTGTGTGAATGCTCCCTTGCGATACAAGAGCAGGGCATGGTGGATACCTGTCCCACCATGCACTGCCCACAGCCAGCCTTTTAGTCGCCGGTTTGGGCCAGCTCCCTAGTCCTGCTTCAGGGGTTCAGGTGGCGGCAGGGGCTGCGGCGCTTAAGCACACAGCCCCCGTCGCCATCCGAAGCCCTGCAGACTCCTAGCTCAGCCCCCGGGATTCGGGTGGTGAGGGGGGCTGCACGCCGCAACCCCTGCTGCCACCCGAACCCCTGCAGCTGGACTAGGGGGCTGGCCCAAACTGGCAAGGGCGGGCACTGCTAGAGCAGTGAAATTGACATATTTGACAGCTCCAATGTCCCAGAGTGGCCTCGATTGGCACTCTGGGACATTTCCGGAGGCTGTGTAATGCGCAAAATGTGTACACACGAGCATTACTGAAAGGCTAAACATTTGAGTGGTTTAACTGTTGTGTGGCAAGAGGGTGTTGCCGCGCAATAGGGAAAATGCTTGTGTGTACGCTCCAAGCTCTATTGTGCATTAAGGAGCCTTATCACGCAATAAAGTGATCGTGTGTACATGGCCTCAGTGTCAGAAGTTCACAGTGTTGATGAAAACATTGCTGTAGCTGCAGCTGCCAGAATGGTGATTCAGTGGCTCCCTAAAAAGGTCCTGTAGATGACTTTGTATGACATACTCAACAGGCATCAATGTTGCCCTGCTGGTCTAAGAAAGCATAGGGCAAAGGCAGATGTACTGCTGTCCTCCAAAGAGCCAAATCTCTTTACTTGTGTGGTGGATTTGACCGGTGGTAAGGTGCAAACAGGAGCATGTACTTCATTCCTCATTCTGCTGTGCTAAACGTGTCTCCTACAGCACTCTTTGAGAATGATCTGTGCTGTAGTGAAAACAAAACTGTAAATAAAATGTTTAGTTGCCAGTAAACAAGCTGCTCTGCTGGGGTGACCTTTGTGTGTTGTGGTGGTTTGATCTCGTGAGGGAAAATTCATATGTTGGCTCTAGTTCTGGTCTCATTCTACTTCCACTCTCTCTTAACTTCAATAATGAGGCTAATTCTGACTTTCATATATGTAGGGGAAATAAGACTCAAGTCCCCTGGCTCCTGAAAAATTGCTTATTCTCTAAAAGTAGTTTCCTCCCTCCCCAAAATGCCTACAGTAGTGAAGTGTTACCTTTTTAGCTTGAAGCAGTGAACTTTCACTGTGAGAACATCTTCTAAATCAGGCACTTTGGCTTAACACAGAAACTGAAATATTCCGTGATCTAATAAAAAGAGGTTACCCAGTTTTCTCAGTATCCTCAATTCATCAAGTTAAATAAGGTTGCTTCATTTAAAATTTAAGAGTTTTGTTTCTTCATTAATAGTCTCTGCACATATAGTATCTGGTTTAATACTATATTTAATACAGTATTTGTGTTTGTATGGCAAAGATTTTTTTCTTTACACTTCTATTTCATTATCTGGCTATAGTGGCTAGTGTCTACAATTGCCATATTGCTTGCACTAGTATTTTCTAGAAATATTACCAGTGATTACATTATAGGAATAATTAATAAATAATAAAATCTATACTATTACTGGGTTCATTTTGCTTCTACATTTAGTTCTTATTTAGAAAGGAAATCCTGATAAGCAAATAAAGATCACTGTAAGCTTAGAGAGAAATGTGTTTGGTGGGTGTTTTTTTGTTTTGTTTTCATTTTTCTGCTTTGGGGATTGGGTAGCTTTTTTTTGTGCTGTCAGTTTCACTGTTTCCCTTAATATTTAAACAACTGAGTCCTGTGTAGGGTTACCAGATGTCTAGCAAGAGGAGGACATGTCCTTCTTTTTACCTTCACGTCCTCCATCCGGCAGGCATTTTAAAAATACGTGATTTTTGTCCGGCTTTTTACTTATGATTAAAATATCAGTTTTTTATATAAAGCTACCATATATGCTCGCGTATAAGCCGAGAATTTTAGTGTCCAAAATATGCCTGAAAAACTGGGTTCAGCTAATGCACGGATCACAGCCAAAACTGGGGCGGAACGCTGTGTTCCAGTGCGTTCCACCCAGGGGCCCAGCAAAGCGGCAGACTCGGGTGGAACGCTTGTTCCTCCCTGTCCTGCTGCGGCCAGGCTGGGGAGTTTCAAACCTCACGCTCTGAGCATGCTCAAACAGAGCGTGCTCAGGGCGGAAGGGGCCTGGCCCAGGAGTGGCTCTGCTGGCCACCGCTGCAGCTCCGGACTTCCAACCAGGTGGGGGGGGGGCAGGGGAACGGGGACGGGGCTGCAGGGGTGGAAGGAGGCGCCGGGAAGGGGCCGCGGGGGCAGGCAGAGGAGCAGGGAAGTGGCCACCGGGGGGGGGGGGGCAGATAATACTATATTTTCTCCAGGTCCTCCTTTTTGTACTTCCTTGTCCTCTTTTCCATGCTTTGGTATCTGGTAACCCTAGTCCTGTGGCATTTTTAAAGACTAACAGATTTATTTATTGCATGAGCTTCCGTGGGAGAAAATCCCACTTCATCTTTAAAAGTGCCACAGGACTTTGTTGTTTTTCTACAATAGACTAACACGACTACCCCTTTGAATGTTAATAGTTAGTGAGACTTCTTTTCTGTACTTGGGTTTTTCATCCATAAATAGAGGGAGGGAAAAATTTTTAAATAGGAAAATGACAAAAATTGGCAGGGGGACTTGGGTTCAGGTGTAGTACCAGAAACTGATTTTAATTCAGTATTTGAAATGGGCCAGATTTTAAATTGGTGGTTTACCTTTAAGCAAGACCAGTTACTTGTTTTTACCGTAAAGGGGACACTAAGGCCTTGGCTATATTGAAAATACTGCAGGATCAATTGAGCGGCTGTTGTAGACCCACACAGATAGCATATCTCCCACCAACTTAGCCGCATAGTGTAGACCAGGTCTAAGCAGGTTTTCCTTAGAACTTGCTTTTAGTGCTGAAATAGGCATTTATTGTGTTTGTAACTGTAAAAAGCTCCATCAGTTGAAGGAACACACATTTTTCTAAATAGTTTAAATAAAAAATACGATAGTGTTTTTTCTTAGTTTGCAAAAATATATATTATACTAGTATGATGATACTTAGAGATATAATTGCCTGTGGGGCTGTGAAAGTGTCATGCTGGTGGTGGTGACCAAATTGACAAAAACAGCTTTTTGCTCCTCTTTTCCTAGATTGATATAGCATTACTTAATTATATGATTTGACAGAGTTCTTTTTATGTATTTTCCTCCTTACTTGGATCACACACATGATGCATAGCCCATGTTACTCTAAATTGACAGAAGTAGTGTATATGTTTGTGATTGGGAAAGAGTTGTAGTTGTATTTGAATACAGCCCCTGGGAATTGTGCAGTTTATTGCTAATCTAATGTGTAGTAGGGGGATGGGTTATAGAAAATACAATGTTATCGAGTCTGAGTATTCTTCTCTAGATTCAGACCTGGAGTTCTGATTTGGTTCAGCTTTATCCAAAGTTAGAAGTTTTGTCGTAAGGAAGAAAACTTTTTTCAGCTTACATTGATGACCATGTACCACTAAACATAGTAGGTAAATATTTTATGAGTAAGGTCTTCTTACAGAGCAACTTTGGAAATCAAGGCTAATTGTGTTTTTGTTTTGCAAAGTACAGTCTTTGAGGGGATTAAAGCACTTTCTGGGATCCAGAAATATCAAATGTATTAAGGATGGCTATAATTTCACCTTGAATTCCAAGTTACAAGTGGGTTTTTTGTTTGTTTTTAATTTTTGTTTAATTTTATGTTTGAGGAAGGTGGTTTTTCAGTACAGTATGGCATTTCCTGTTCTGCCTCCGTGATACGCGATATGGAGTTCTGTGGTATGTGAAATGTTACTGGTTGTCATGGAAATAGAAAGCCTGCCTGAACTGAGGAAGGAAATGCTACAGTCAAGATGTCTTTACTGGGAAGAGGCTACATATGTAACAGAATTACGACAGTGTTAGGCAATAGACCTGTCTTTGGAGAATCTGAACTGCAAGCATACTGTTTGAAATTTGATGGCCATTCCTGGTGTCTTCAGAGGTCACATGATAAGAGTGTTATTTTTAGGGTTAAAAAGATCTCAAGGTTTCCAACAAAAAAAATCTGTTATTGTACAAAAATAGAATTGTTACTTTACCCTGTTCTTGTCTATTAAATATGTTGTCCTTTTTTCCCCTCCCATATCTTGGCTCCCTCTGATATTACACTAGATCTGTAGTGGTGTGCGCACACACACTCAAAGCCTTATGCTATCATGTTTCTCCTATCTCATTTGTTCTAATTCAACCCCATTTACTCCAGTAAAATTACTTCTAATACACACAACTGTAAATAAGATCCAAATCCACAATTAAAAACAAGGGTCAGTAATACAGAGCAAAGGAAGTTGAGTTAGAAGCTTCCCCTTGTCCATAACTGTTTTCATGATACTGCCTCTTGTTCAGACAGCACTCCTAATCCATAATGATCAGAGTATAGGGTTATTTCAGTAAGAACAGGGAAGTGTCACTGTACACAGAACAGCAAGGGCTAGCTATTGAGACTATTGTCTTCGTTTCACCTTCTACCCATTGCTGTAGAAATTAGATTATAAACTTTGTGGAGCAGGGCGTGTATCTCTTTGTACAGCATCTAGCATGCTTTGACTATCACAAAAATAAAAGTATACAAGAGTAAGGTGAATATTCAGAAGGGCATATCTGAATATCCCTTATAGTAAAAAGCCTGGCCTATGTGAATAAAATGTAATTAAACCAAGAACTGCTGGACTAATGTTTGTAATCTTGAAAATATATTAAATACATGTCATCAAAGTTTATTGTTGAAAGCAGTACTTATTGAAATACTGGAGTGTAATGGAAATAGCAGCCTGGTTGCACTGTAAATAGTGAAAAATTATTTTGGTAACGATAGTGCTAATGCGTGGAACTTTTTATTTTTTTAATTTTTAATGGCATTAGTATTCCAAGCACCAAAACCCCAGGCTGGAGAATTGTAGAAATGATGATTGCTCATTAGCAAATAGAATACAGATGTTATGTTCATTTTGCCTGAGTGCTTCATATGAACACATTGGGGAGTGACTGGCACAAAGTAAAAACCTGATAGCATGACACAGTGCTAAACAATTTTGGGTTGGGAAGAGGAGCTGATGCATGCCATCTAACTTTGTAAAATTCATGTAGCTTTGAAAGCATTTGTAGCATTTGTGTAACATGAGTATCCTACAGTGTGTGTGTGTGTGTGTGTGTGTGTGTGTGTGTGTGTGTGTGTGTGTGTGTTTAACTGAAAACGAAACCATGAATTAGAGCTGGACAAACCCTATGAGGTTCATTTCACTTCTCTGAAGGACTTCAGCCTCCACAGGAACATTACCCCCCCCCCCCTTCACTCCCTCCCCCCAAACAAACAACCCCAAAAACCTAATCCCACAGATCTTTTTAGTATTTGTAAATCCTTAGACTCAGGAGGAAGGGAGGGGTCAAGTCCAATTTACTGCCTTCCCCTTCACCATCAATCCAAAAGGTTTTCTAGAAGGGCCCAGACAAATCTGCAACCCCTCCCAATACACATATCATACAGAGAGAGATTGAGAGAAAGAGTGTGTGTTTCCACTATATCGTTCTCTACCCTAAGTTTAAGGGGCACCAGGCCAGACCTGATCTCGACCCAGGTTATGATCATAAGGACGCATGCAAAGCCTATCTATTTGCTCGAGGTTTTCTGAGGTGATTGGAGTGAGCACTGCTGAGTTTCCTTTGAGTTGTAGGATTTTTCCCATTGGAAGTGTGCCTGGGCTGCTGATAGGTGCATCTTAAATAAAGCCTAGCACAGGAGCTAAGATAGCTGGTGGGAACTCCCTAAGGGCATGTGCTAGGAATTACGGGGCCTTGTTTCCCAGCATTGAGCTGCTGAATGTATGAGAGTCTGTTCATCCCCCAGGCTGAGAGCAGTAACTACAAAGGGAGAGGAATAGTTAATCGTCTATTGCTCTGTTGGCGGGGGTGAGACTAAAGGTAAAAGCGTTGATGTAATGTATTTAGATTTCTGTAAGGTGTTTGATCTGGTAACACACAGCATTTTGATGAAAAAACAAGAACAATATAAGATTAACACAGCACGCTTTGGATGGATTAGAAGCTACCGAATTTACAAATCTCTAAATGTAAATGAGGAATCATCATCAGCGAGGAATCATCATCTAGAAGATCCTGCAGGGATTGGCTCTTGGTCCTGTGCTATTTAACATTTTTGTCAGTGATCTGGAAGAGAACATAAAATCATCACTGATGAAGTTTGCAGATGATGCACAAATTTGGGGAGTGGTAAATAGTGAAGAAGGCAGGTCACTGATACAAAGTAACCTACATTATTTGGTAAGCTGTGTGCAAGCAAACAACATGCATTTTAACATGGCTAAATGGAAATGTATGGATCTAGAAACAAAGAATGTCAATCATGCTCACAAAATGAGGACTATTCTTGGAAGCAGCAACTCTGAAAATGATTTGGGGACTGGATGGATAATCAGCAGAATGTGAGCCTCCCATCCAACCTGTGGCCAAAAGAGTTAATGTGATTTTTGGGATGCATGAAACAGGGGAATCACGAGTAGGAGTAGAGAGGTTATTTTACCTCTTTGCTGGTGCAGGCACTGATTGGACTACTACTGGTATATTGTGTCCAATTCTGAGATCCAGAATTCAAGGAGAATGTTAAAAAAATGAAGTGGGTTTAGAGAAGAGCTGTGAGAATGATTAAAGAATTAGAAAGCATGCCGTATAGTGATAAACTCGAGGAGTTTGATCTGTTTATCATAACCAAGAGAAGGTTAAGGAATGACATAATTACATTCTATAACTACCTACGGTGGAGAGCAAATATTTTGTAATGGATTCTTCAGTCTAGCTGCTAGCAGAAAGGTGTACACAAAGATGTAACATGATCCAAAGGCTGAAAGTTGAAGCTAGTCAGATTCAGACTGGAATTAAGTTGTACATTTTTAACAATTTCAGTTGATTACATGAAATTGGAACAATTTACTACATGTTGTGGTGGATTCTGCAATGCTGACAATTTTTAAATCAAGATTGGATGGGTTTCTGGTTTTTTAAAAATGTGTTCTAGGAATTGCTTTGGGGGAGTTCCCTGGCCTGTGTTATACAGGAGGCCGGAGTAGATGATCACAATGGTCCCTATTAGCCTTGGAATAAATAAATAAGTTGCCACTTGGACTTTTCAGAAGGCCATTGTATGCTGCAATCGCTCTTCACAGCATGATCCCAGAAGTCAAGATTCAAGGAACATCTGCTTTTTTTGTCCCGACACCTGCAAAAGAACAAGGAGGCATCTTGAGAAGGTGCAGGCCAGAATTTGATGGAAGGAGACTACCTGTATTTGGGAATGAGGAGGATGTTAAGCATAGAAATGTTAACTTCCTCACTGTGTGAATTTTGTCTTCTGCGGGGTTGGAAAAACCTGTGGAGATTCAGTTGGAGGAGACATGAAACTTGTTACATTTTCACCAGATCTTTTATTAAGAAGTTTTGATCAATTTAATATTGTATTGGCACAAAAAATCCCAAATTTAAAATGTTCTGCTTATATTAAAGAGATTCTAGACTAACTAGATAATTGAAACAAGATGTTTTCAGATTTATTTTAGAGCATATGACACTTGCTGCCTATTAAAGCCGGTGCAAGCAGGAGTCAGAACTTTCTGCCCTGCTTCCCAAAGTTTGTGGAATTGGCTCTTACAGGAACTAAGGATCATCAACACAAACTATCATCTGCCACTGTAAGTGTGCGGGACTCTTCTTTGACCTTGCCTTTTCCAACTTAAACACAGCAATGTGTATATGTATAAAATATATAAATATGTTTAAAAAAATCAAACCTGTACATTCCACTATACATATTTCTATCCTCTGGGGAGACAGAATGAGAGAATAAACACGTGACGCATGTTAGTTATGTAACATAATGCATGACTGGGAAGTGCTCAGATTCCAAGTTGAATTTGCTCTGTTGAAGAAAATATTAATCCTGAGTTAATTTTATCTTTCTTTATATAAAAAAATTAAGATGTTTTTAATATTTAAACCTGGGTGCAGTCTTTGAATTACCCACAATACACTCCTTTTACTGCAGTTGATGCCTCAAAACAGAGCGCAAATAACCTCCAGCAGTTTGATTATAGGTATAACTGCAATGTAAACATACTAGTCATGATTGTCTGCTTTAGATATCCTCCAAAATAATTATGCAATGTTACACTGTCTTTGTCAAATAATTAACAATGATGCTTTAATTTTGACTGAGACCTTTTAGAACAGGTTTACTTTGTTTGCATCAGCTTGCAGTTGTAGCACTTTTAAAAACATTATCAACGATAGGGAATGGCTAGATCATATAGATCAGAAAATGAAATTGAGCACCCTGAGAGCTGGTTATAGACTCTTTTTCTTTTTAAGTAAACACTCTGCTCTAGACAGAACGTATTAACATTGCTTTGTCCTGCTGAGTTGAAAACAATCCGTCTAAATGCCGAAAACATGGTTAGCAGATATCAAAGTTAAACTGCTTCTAGAGGCGGAATCAAATTAAAGTAAATTGAAACAAGTTGGATCAGCATGAAGTGACTCTATTTGTAAAGAGTACTTTGCATTTCTATATCTTTTCACAACCATAATTGAGAGAAGAATATCAGCAACTTCACTTACAAAGCTGCTGTTTGCTTCCTCCTTTTGCCCTAAAGCAAACAAAATAGGCAGGCTCCCAATTTGGAATTTGTTGAATGAACACAAATCACTTATTTACTGTTTAGTTGTCATGGCAGCAAGGCAAATAGATGTGAAAAGATTAACCAAACAAAAAGGCAAAAGCCATAGCCTTGTTTGTAGGATTTTGGAAATACAGCTAGTCATATATTTGTAGAGGCTGTAAAGGCATTTACTAAAATCCAGGCTGGAAATAAAATATTTTGCATGTAAGGGAGGTCTTCAGGCTTTGGTATAAGGTGGAGGGGGGGAGAAGGAGAGAGAATAAAATGAAGAAAGCCATGTTAGAGAAAACCCATTTGTGTTTCAGGAAAGGAAGAAAGTACTAGGGAAGGGAACCATGAATGCACACATGCACACACAATTTTTATATGTGGATAAAATTATTTTTAAAGAAGGCCCCTTATTAACTGAGCAAAGCAATTTTTGTGGCACTTTTAAAGACTACCAAGTTTACTTTGTTTTGCTGATTTAGACCGACACAGCTACCCCTTTGGAACTTATTAACTGAGCAATAATTGACACACGTCTTTACATATTATGGACTGTGATACTTAGAGAGGGATGTTCCTGTGGATACCACGGTTTATCATTTAAAAAATGTGATAGGAACTCTTTATTTTCTCTCTGGGCAGCCACCAAAGAGATTTTATCACCAATCAAGATGTGGTAGGCGCTGTAAATACCCTCCAAAAGAATTGTGCAATGTTACAAGCTCCTGTCTTTGTCAAACAATTAACAGAGATGCTTTAATTTTGATTGAGATCTTTTAGAATAGAACATAGTAAAGGAAAGTCCCCGTCTCAACTTGTTATCTTAAAT
>ML686111.1:763134-773939 GCA_007922175.1 Pelusios castaneus
TAAAAGTGCCACAAGACTCTGTTGTTATCTTAAAGACAGGGAAAGGGCGGGTGAAAGGGAGGTGGTATCTCTGTTTTACAAATGGGGAATTTAGAGACAAACGCCACTGAGTGACTTGCCCAGGGTCACTCAAAGTCTGGACCCAGTGATTAAACCCACATCTCCTTGAGGCCTAGTCTGTTCCAGAAAAGGCCTAGTTTGCTGGTATAGCTTTACTGGCAAACCCCCCTAGTTGGTTTCAAAACTGAGCTTGATAAATTCATGGAGGGGATGGTATAATGCAGGGGTGGGCAACCCCCGGCACATGTGCCAACAGTGGCACACAAGCCCATTTGGAGTGGCTCATGGCACCCTCTGCTGTGCCACAGAAATTGCTGCTCCTGCCACCAAAAGCTACTCTGGGTGGCTTCTTTCAGGGGCAGCTGGGGCATGGGGGATCCCCAAAGGAGCCACTCCAGGCAACTTCGTTCTGAGGCATGCCTGAGGACGCCTGAGAGGAGCTGCTCTGGGCAGCACCTTTCCATAAGCAATTCCTTTTAGTTGCGTGCTTGGAAAGCACCTCCCCTACTCCAGCTGTGGCTCCCGCCAAATTTTCTGGTGGCCGTAGCTGTTTTTTAACAAAGGGGGCTGCCAGCACCAGCTGAGGATTGGGGAGGAGGGACCGGCACGAGGGTCAGCAAACGTTGCCCACCCCTGATATAATGGGACACCTAGTTTGGCAATTGACTAATCTTTGGCTCCTGGCGGTAGATATGGCAATGGGACAGTTGATGAGGTGGGTTCTTAGTTCTTGCAGGGAATTCTTTCTTGGGTGTCTGACTGGTGAGACTTGCCCACATGCTCAGGGTTTCACTGATTGCCATACTGGGGGCAGGAAGGAATTTTCCCCCAGGGCAGATTGGGAAAGGCTGTGGGCTTTTTTTTTGTTCGTTTGTTTTTTGCCTTCCTCTGTATTAGGTTAGAGGTTTATTGCAGTAGGCGGTGGGGGAGGTTCTGTGGCCTGCATTGTGCAGGAGGTCGAACTAGATGTTCATATTGGTCCCTTCTGACCTCAGAGTCTGACTCTAGTGCAGTAGCAGTTTATATAAAAAAAAGTTCTTCTCCCAGTGTAGTTCAACACCAGTTCCCCAAATGAAATAAGTTCCCCAAATGAAAAAATGACTTGGTATAGCTGTATTGGAAAGGGTTGTGATTTTTTTTTTTTCCCCCCATCCCTCCCAGGCTCCTAATCAACATAGGTCACTATGCTGAAAATATTTTAAGTGTAGACCAGTCCTGAGTCTCACAGGGCCATTCCCCACGCCTGGGTAGATGGGCAAAAGTGGTAGATCTGAACTGACTCCAATCTGTGGCCCCTGTAAACAGTGAATGCTCCTAAGTGTTGTTCTGCAGTGTCATCAGTAACTCTTGGCCCAATGCATAACAGACAGAGATTCTAGATGTATGTGGATATGTGCATCTCCCCAACATGGCCCCAAGTTTGGTGTACTTTGTTTTGAAAGTGATAAATGGAGTCACGGGGAATTGTTGCTATGAGATGAGTTATTCTTATTGTTAAACAATAAACATAACCACAATGGCCTACTCACTCTCTATAAATTAATTCCTCCTGTGGCTTAATCTCAGTAATAGTTTCATATTTGAAGTAAATAATGTCATAGGTGAGTTGAAACGCGCTAAATAAGGGGTCTGCAGAATCAAGTTGGTGAACTGGTATCATATCATCTACATCATAAAGTAAGGTAGTGAAAAGCCTCAAGAAATTATATTTCTTGTGTAACATAATCGGAATTGCACTTATACAGAAAAGGTCACTTTGTATTTACTAGCTGTTTATGCTGCCTTTTTGATGTGCCTAAATAGGAAAAATAGGTATTGAGAAAACTTCAAGGAATGGAAAATGAAGTTCTAGGCCCCAATCTGTACAGTTTATTTTGGGAATAACACAGAGCAAAATGAGTGAGCTTGATCTGCTACACAGCAGATGCCAGGATTATATGATGTGGAAGGAATTTTTTACTTTTAAACCCCTTCAGTGTGATGAAATGCAGGGGAGAGGAAGGAGGGGCTGACATTAATGTCCTCATTTTTTAACCCCTTTTATGCTGTTGCTCCAGAGAGTCCATCTATTCATGTATGCACAGATCATTTGTGTAGGTGTGCTCAAGCAAACTAAGAATTAAGTGTAGTGTATGTTTCAGAAACAGAGCTCAAATGCAGTAGGAAATCATAATATTTATTTTTAGTGTAAACTGAAAAATGAAACAAATGGAGAAATAGCCACGTGTAAATTGATGTACAGTTTAGCCTGTTAATTTCTGTATTTATGCATTATTTAAAACAGAGCTTAGAAGAATGAAGTTTCTGAATAGAGACTGCTCAGAATAAGTGTCTTCTGATTATACAGCATCTGAAAATAAGATTAACCAGCTATTAGGCTATGTCTACACTTGAAAAGTTAGGTTGACTTTAAGGTCGACTTTAAGTTGACTTAAAGTGGACCTTATTAAGTCGACTTAACAAAAGTCAACTTATCTTTTCAAGTGTAGACGTGGCCCCTTTTTGGCCTTATTAAGTCAACTTAAAAAGGTCCAATTAGACATTACTCCATGTCTTCACTGGTTTAAGTCGACTTAATAAAGTCGACTTAAGCGCTAGTTCGAATTCAAACGAGGTGTTATTAATTCGAACTAACTTTTCCTTAATTCAATTTAAGGAGCAGCCTAAATCGAATTAAGGAAAGCCCAGTGTAAACACAGAGTAAATTAAGTCAACTTAAGCCTCCTTAAGTCGACTTAATTTCTAAGTGTAGACGTACCCTTTGTTATTTACAAAAATAAAATAGTTAAGGGCTATTGAGCCGACTCCTGGGAGGGGCTCATTTGTTGTAGTATCCAGTCCACTGAAGCCACATCAGTATATGAGTCACACTCATTTTCACATGTAGAGTGTAGTGATTTTTTTCCACGGAGATGAAAATAAACTCTCTTTAATGTGCTATATTCATTTTATGCCACTGACTTCCATTACACTAAAAAAACAAAACAAAAAAAAGATACAGTAACAAAGTAAAGCCTTTGTTAGTAAATAAAGTGCCAGTTATAAGTAATTACTTTTATTTAAATTATAACTTTGCATGACTCTTAATAGCATTTCAAGGTTTTACATACATGCACGCTTTTCTGTTTGTGTGCGGTTCATTCAAACTCTGAATGTTCTACTCAAAATAACTTTCTGTATGATCAAAAATAAACATAAATTGCCCAGTGCTTGTTAATTAATGTTCTTCTTTGTGTGCTGAAATCAGTGTTCAGTTGGGCAAATGTTGCATTAAAATAACTACATCCATGTGTCACATACTTGAAAATATTTGCAATGAACTTTAGTGTATATTAGGGTTTTTTTATTGCATAGAGTTGGAAGACAGTAACAGGTATGGGGAGATCATTAGGTTTCCCCAGAGAGGCATTCTCTTGTGGCTTATAGAACAGGACTGGGTGTCAGGAATAGAGCTGGACAAATAATTGATTTTTCCCCCCAGTTTGTCTGTAGTTTTGAAAAGCGAAAGGGAAAAAAAATTGATTTGTGTTAAACTGAACCTGAAAATTGTTGGGCTTTTTTTTGGGGGGGGGGGGGGGGGGTTTGACAAAAAAAACGTCCATTTTGGGTTGAACAAAATGTGTTTGCTTCCAGACACTTTTAAAGGGCCAGGTTCACAAAGTGTTGGGAAGGTGCCTTCCTTACACCTTTTAATCCAGTAGTTGGTGCCTTCCTTACACCTTTTAATCCAGTAGTTTAGGCACACACCTGGATTGTGTAAGACTTAAGTTCAGTTCTTCCCACCTCTGCATAATGTAGAACAGGGAATTGAACTTGGCTCTGTAACCTCCTGAGAGAGAGCGCTCTAACCTCTGGACTATGGAGTATTCTAGGGTCAGTTTCCTGCAGTCTTTCCTATTAAAGCTGTTCTGTTGTGTATAACCAGTCATTGGGCCAGAGAGAGAGAGCGTGTCACTCTGAATCTTGGTGGTCTGGACACTCACCTGAGATGTGGGAGATCCAAACTTAAGTTCCTGCATGAATGAATATTTAACTGATGCAATGAAAACAGTTTCAACAGGAGTGATTGAGACACACCTATCCCAGCATACCCCATGAACTGGTAGTTAGGGCACTCTTCTGGGCAGGGGCAGATTACCGCACAGGCCAACAGGGCCTGTGCCCAGGGGCCCACCACAATGTGAGGGCCTTCCACCCTGCCAGCACTGGGGAGGGGAGCAGGGCAGGCCAGCTCACAGGCTGGTCTCTGAGCTCCTGCTCCGCCCCAGGCTGGCCGGTCCGTCCCTGGGGGCGGGGTGGGCTGGCTGCAGCCTGGCTGGTCAGACCCTGGGGGTCAGCCATCGGAAGCTGCACTGTGCTCGCCAGTTGGCCCCTCCACCCCTGGGGGGCCGAC
Organism: Pelusios castaneus; assembly: GCA_007922175.1. Lineage (NCBI taxonomy): Eukaryota > Metazoa > Chordata > Testudines > Pelomedusidae > Pelusios > Pelusios castaneus. The sequence continues at coordinate 767,588 of ML686111.1, forward strand.
TGGCCAAACCATGGCAAGCCTCTGGCCCCAGGCCGCCTCTCCAGCGCTGGCCAGCGGATGGAGGTGAAGGTCCACTGGTGGGGAAGGCCCAGGGGCCCTGCGGCCCCTGTTCTGCCTCTGCTTCTGGGAGATTAGAGATCCCTGCTTAACATCAGGCAGAAGGCAAAACTGAACCAGGGTGAGCGCCCCAACCACATGGAAAAAGGTTTACAGTCATGACTACCACCATCTTCTTTTCTTTCCATTCTAGTCTGGGGAAGGGGGCACACAAATTCATCAATAGGTTTGGACTGACTGAAACAGCATTGTTTTTTGTCAAATACTCATCTGAAAAAAAATTCCCCAGCTCCATTCAGGAATGGAGTGTTTATTGCTGGCTCTGTCATTCACTTATGTGACACTCGGCAAGTCACTGAACATCCGCTTCCTTTTCACCATCTATAAAATGAGGCTAATACATTTTACAGCTTCACTAGTTCATTTGAGGCCCTCCTGATGAAGATGCTCTAGAAGTGCAGACTAGTAGTAGTATGATATGAAATGTTCACTGAGTGCTTAAATGCTATAGTCAGAAGGAAGGAGACTGTTCCTTTTAGCTACTCTGAGCGTGGGCTTATCAGAAACTATGGCAAGGCAAGCATTTTCTTAAGGAATTGGAAGAAAATGAGAAAACAGCTGCAGATACAGTGAACAAGCATAAAAGGGCTAAAATCTAAAATGTGCAGCGTTACTTTTATGTACCAACAAAGCTCTAAGTGTCCTGAAATTCAAAACCTGTTGAACCTGTTGGTAAAATAAAGCCCTAGGTTCCTATTATGCACAGTTTGTGCGTTGCTACCTCCTTTGTTTGTTACATAGTGACAGTGTTTGTTTCCTCAGAAATTAAAACATGTTTTCCTTGCCAACTCTGACCCACAGTCTCAGTAAACAAGAAATTACTTTGGACCCAATTATGCCTGAGCTTTAAGCAGATGCACCATAGGGCCTGGGAGGATGGGGAAAATGGGAAAGAGCTCCTGGACTTGAGCCATTCAGGTGGGTTGAAAAGGGGCTAGAGAATTGCAGTCTCTGCCTATTCCCATAGGTGTCTATGGTTAGCCTAAAACCAACTGTCTGCTTTTATAGATACAAACTGGTTGAATTCTGTAATTCATACTTAGTATTCTATTCTATACAAATATGAACCTGATAGATCACAGTCCACCTATCGTAGCCTATTTCTTCTTGATCATGTTAGCTAGTGGCAAGTGTATAATCTGAGGCATAAGGAGTTAGCTTTTTCTGCATGCCCAGTTCTGAAAATGGTAGCACCAGATTTTTCTCACATGCCAAGATGCTCAGAGGAGGGTGAGGGGACATCAAGGGGCTAATTGGATGCAGTTGAGGTGGCACAGAGAGGATGAAATTTGGATTAATTATGTGGCCCACTGAGAAGGTAGGATATTGCACTGTTGTACAATGGCATGTATGTCCTCCTTGAGTGAATTGCATCCAATTTTGTTTGCCTCACCTAAAGAAATTTTATAGCTAAGACTGAAAAGTGCCAGATAAAGGAGAAGTTGTGTGAGCGATAATTAGAGGGAATGAATGGTCCAGTCATCAGGGCACTACCCTGGCACTTAGGAAATCTGGGTTCAAGTACCTGCTGTACCACAGACTTTCTTGGTAAGTTGCTTAATCCTTCTGAGCACCGTTACCATCTCTATAAAATCAATATAGAAGCACTGCTCTACCTTACAGAGCTGCTGTGAGAATAAACACATTAAAGACTAATGTACTCAGATACTGTGGTAATGGGTGTCATATAAGTACCAAAGATATATTTGGATTTATATGACCACTGGTGGCAAAAATAGCTTGGAAAAAAAGGAAAGTGGAGGGATGTAATAGTTACTTAAGACTTAGTGGAGTATAATTAGAAGCAGTTTTCTCAATGTACTTATTATATGCTAGCATCTGAACATCTCACAATTATTAATAGATTTTAAAGCATCACAACACCCTTGTGAGGTAGGGATGTATTTATTTCTATTTTACAGATCAGGAATCAAGGCACTGAGTAGATTAAGTGACTCATCCATGGTTACTCAAGAAGTCTTAGGCTGAATCTGGAATTGAACTCAAGTTTCTTGACTCCTAGGCTATGTCTACACTGGCAAGTTAGTTCGAATTAAGGAAGCTTAATTCGAACTAACTAAAGCCATGGCTACACTAGGCTTTAATTAGTTTGAATTAAGAGCTTTCTTAATTCGAACTAATAACTTCGAATAGGGTATTAGAAGTAAGGGTTAATTCGAACTGGTTAGTTTGAATTAACCAATGTAGCCATGTTAGTTTGAACTAATTTCTTAGTTCGAGATAACCGGCCCATTGAAATCAATGGAGATCGCTAATTCAAACTAAGCAAGTGCCATGAATGGCACTTGCTTAGTTCGAACTAATTTTTTCTAGTTCGAATTAAGTTAATTCGAACTAACTAAAATTAGTTCAAATTAGTTAGTTTGAACTAACTAATTCGAACTCATTTTAGTAAGTGTAGACATAGCCTTAGTGAGGTATCCTATCCACAAGCCCATCCTTACTGGTTATTGGTTTTCCCCTTCTACCCTATTCTGTAAGGTAAAGGGGAAAAGTCACTTATTGAAACTAATTGCTAATTAATTTGGAATATCTAAAAGGAAAATTGTATTGTCACCTTCTGAAATGTACTTCCACAGGCAATCATAGAGTCAAATACTTTAGCTGCACCTGAAAAGGATGCAATAATTTTATGTCTATTAATAGCACATGTAGTTACACGAAGTAGATAAGACTTTTCAAATCTGACTTAGATTGTAAACTGATCACATGCAGGGGTTAGAGAGGAATTTTTTTCTAGATACAAGGCTACACGATTAGCCAGATGCACTTTGGTTGCGGGGGAAAGAATTGCCTCCCTGTTGAAGACACAGAGTTTTAGCTGTTATGGGAAGCAAAACACTGGACTTGACGGACCAATGTTCTGGTCTGGGTTAGCAAATCCAAGTTCCTATGGACTTCCATGTAACAAAAATGAAGTCAAGAGGAAAGAAGAGCTGCGAAGAACTCTCCTGCTGGATAGTCTTTTGATTAGTCTGTCCATAATCTTGCAGTGTTTTTGGGTTCCCTGTGGCCGTTGGTTGCTCTTATTGCTATAGCGGCAAAAAATGCCAACTCTCATCAAGTAACAGGACGCTTGGTTTCAGACACATCACAGAAATCCACATGTATGTGACTTCTGGTCTTTTTTATTGCACCTACAATAAGTTCAACAATCTGTCTGTTTAGCAGTACAGGCTCCAAGCCCTCCTACTCTGAGTTCATGTCAAGATCTTTGTCTTGATGGTCAAAGTTCTCGAGGAGAGCTCTAGTTACAGGAGAGATTGCCTCTACCTCTGTGACTATGCTCTCTCACAGCAGCTAGGTTCCACTGGAACCATGAAGTAGTTAGTTGAAGAGAAAAGGAAGCACATGGGAGACAGAACTTTGATAGGATCTGAGCTACGGAACTCAATCCGTCAACAGAGTGTGAGCTAACCACAAACCTCAATACATTCTGAACTAACTGCATCTTGCCCTTCCAATAAGCTTGCGTCTCTCTCACTCATACTGTATTTCATCTACAGTTGGGGAGGAAGAGAGATTTCTATTTTTACATATGTGAGAGGCACTATGATGTTACAGGGCTGGGGCCATAGCAGTAATTTGACAGAGAAAATGACAGCCATCACAATTAGCACTAGTTGGCACACCCTTGTTGACAGTCTCAGTAGAGAGGTTCCATGATTGAATGGCCTAAGGAAACGGAGGCTATGTACACACGATCAGATTAAAGCGCAACATGGCAATCGCGCTATAAAAAACACGTGACCTTTCTTGCGGGATAGCGCGTACACACGTCGCTCCTTGCAACGCAACGGAATTCTTTGCAATGTCGCGGTGTAGCGCAATGAATTCTGGGCACCTATCCCACAGTTCAATTTTCCCTCAATCGGCGCTTGCAATCATGGGATGAAGGAAAGGAACGCAAAGCGCCATGGGTAAACTCTCAGTTTCCCGTGGTGCACTGTGCTCCCCTTGCGTCTTCCTCGTTGCCAATAGCAACTCGCGCCTATTTTCAACAGTGACGAACCGCACCACTTGCGAGCAATCACAACAGCGACAGCATGGATCCTGCTCTGATCTCCACTGTTGCCTTCAGCATTCTAAATACATCTTGGCCGGTTGCTCAGTATGCAATGAGCTCCAAGTCAGACGAGGACGCTGAGGAGCAGGGGCTGATCTATGCCATGCAGAGCAACAGCACTGCGTTGCTCAGCTCCTTCACCGATCATCTGCACACGGTGCAACGCAGTTTCTGGTCGCGAGAGATGAGCACCAAGTGGTGGGATCGCATTGGTATGCAGCTGTGGGATGACGAGCAGTGGGTACAGAATTTTCGAATGCGGAAAGCAACCTTTCTGGAACTGTGTTCAGAGTTGGCCCCTGCCCTGCGACGTAAACACACCAACATGAGGTCAGCCCTAACTGTGGAGAAGTGTGTTGCAATTGCTGTCTGGAAGATGGCGACTCCTGACTGCTACCGGTCGGTTGCAAACCAGTTTGGGGTCGGGAGGTCCACCGTCGGATTAGCCCTCTCACAAGTCTACTGAGCCTTCAATCGCGTTCTGCTACGGAGGACAGTGACGTTGGGCAATGTTCATGAGATTGTGGATGGCTTTGCTGCCATGGGATTCCCTAACTGCGGGGTAACCATAGATGGCACACACATCCCTATTTTGGCTCCAGACCATCTCGCAACCGAGTACATCAACAGGAAGGGCTACTTCTCCATGGTGCTGCAAGCACTCGTGGATCACAAGGGGCGTTTTACGGACATCAATGCTGGGTGGTCGGGAAAGGTGCATGATGCCCGCATTTTCAGGAACACTGGTCTGTACCGGAAGCTGCAAGGGGGTACCTTCTTCCCTGATCAAAAAATTACAGTGGGGGATGTGGAGATGCCCATAGTCATCCTCGGAGACCCAGCATACCCACTGATGCCATGGCTCATGAAGCCGTACACCGGTAACCTAGATCGCAGCAAGGAGCGGTTCAATTACAGATTGAGCCACTGCAGAATGACTGTGGAGTGTGCCTTTGGCCGTTTAAAAAGGCGCTGGCGATGTTTGTATGGGAGGCTGGACTTGGCGGAGGACAACATCCCTGCTGTGATTGCGTCGTGTTGTGTCCTTCATAACATTTGTGAAAGTAGGGGAGAAAAGTTTTCCCCGGGGTGGGCTATGGAGGCACAGTGCCTCGAGGAAGCATACGAACAGCCAGCCACTAGGAGTATTAGGGGGGCCCAAGGAGAAGCTGCTTGCATAAGGGAGGCACTCAGGGACCATTTCAATGATGCCCTCCCCTAGTTAACTTCCAGGACGCATCAGGTGCACTTTATGAGATTTTCATTGTGCACAAATAAAGCCACTCTTCAAATTATTTGTCACTGTTTTTATTAAAACCTAAAAGGGGGAGTATTACAGGTCGGTGTAGCTGCGGGTCTCTAAAAAGTAGCTCTGTGAGGGACTGGATGTTGCAGTATACCAAGGGGATGGGTGGCCTTCAAAGAAATGCTTTGAAGGACTACGGGGTGTGGGAGGCAGACACGGCTGAACTGTATGGAGTGGAGCCCGTACATTAATCGCCTGGGTCTGCAAAGCAATCATGCTCTTGAGCAGTTCTGTTTGCTCCTTCATCACGCTTATCAGTTCGTCCCTGTGTTTCTGCCTCCTCTGTTGGGATTCCTCTCTCCAGGCTCGATTCTCCCTCGCGGATTCCTGTGCTGTTTTCAGCAGGTCATGAAACATATCCTTCCTGTTTCTTCGAGCACGCCGCCGAATGTTTCTCATGCGGTCAGCTGGGGTAGACACTGGCGTTGTGAAGGTCGAATCTAAAAAAAATAATACTAATAATACAGCTGTTGTTAACACAGAGCCTATATAACCAATGTAACCTTGCAGTAGCACATTCCACTGGAAGGTGCAGGGCAGTCAACATCCTATGCTTCGCTGAAGCGGACAAGGTACGTCCTCATAGAAAGCTTACTGGGGACTAACATTCTGCACACAGCACACAGATGGAACCCAATATCTCTCTCCTCAGAGTGTCCCTGCCAGCTAGAAACATATCCTACATGCCACTTGTTGCAAGCCAGGACCGTATGCTGCTGCACTGTGTGCTGCCATGGTTCCCAGGGCTGTGCTTTGCAGCTGGCGAGGCAGAGTATCCGTGTTTGGGAGCGTAGACACAAACGCTCTCCCATCTAACCTGAGTAGTAGGCTCTGGAGGTACA
>ML686111.1:778939-819629 GCA_007922175.1 Pelusios castaneus
AAGCATCTGACGAAGTGGGATTTTCTCCCACGAAAGCTCATGCGATAAATAAATCTGTTAGTCTTTAAAAGTGCCACAGGACTCTGTTGTCTTTCTACAATAGACTAACACGGCTACCCCTTTGGAATTTTCCTTACATTCTGGTATGGGTTTGATTTTTGCTGTAGGGTTACTCCCACCAAGGCTAGACAAGCTTGAGCAGAATCTACAGTGGAGACAAAATACCCAAAGACTCATCCCTGTGCTGAGGCCCTTCGTATGGTCCCTTAAGCTCTGTTTTTAGATTCATAAGAAAGTAAGTGATGTCCTCAGTGGAGTTGTTCGTTTTAAGCAAAATAAAGTGTAAGTAGTGTATAGGCCTTTTGTGCACTGAGGTGAATTTCATTTTACCATAATCCTGTTGTAGTGTTAACATAGTTATGACCAGCTGCAGAGAGAAAAAAGGGCAGTGAAGATCTGCCAGAAAAGAGGTAAAGTCCTTGATTATACCAAGAGGTTTAACTGAGAAGAGCCAAGTTTTGACATTTAAAAAGAAAAGTTCTAACTTGTAAGGCAGTTATGTTAAAGCTACAAATTCCAAATTCTGCTGTGTAGGCTCATGCAGAGCTAAGAGCCTGCAGTGATTCTTAGCAAAAATGTAGACAAGTGAATGGTGGAATAGCATATCTTTGCTATTGAAGTTTCCTTTTTTTGTCATGTCCTTACATAATTTGACCAACTGCTTTTTCTATCCTCTATTTCGTTCTTAATACTGCACAGGTGGGATGGTGGGCAGACAAGATCATACTGGTACTGCTTACAAAGTAAATTTATTCCCTCTTTCTTAAACATTGAAGGAAAAACATTCAGCACACATGGACAGGAAAAGCAAGACATCTGACATCAATCGTGGATTTATTGTTTTCCACTCTCGTGAATAAAATGTAGGTCTGACATCTTTTCATACGTTCTCTAAAGATTTTACCCTGCAATGGTTACAGTATATATCCACACTTTTTACTGTTAACTAATGATACTCTTTACAGTGGACATCAAAAGTTATGATGACTTATTTTCTGTTTCAAGCAGCTTTCCAGGTGATAGATGAAATTGTTTCATGAATCTGGACATGTGCAAAGTCTACTGAAATATTTGTTTAAAAGTGCATGGTAGAAGAAAGAGCTAATCTTTTTAGATAGTACTGTAGTTATTATCGTGACTCTGTTTATTATTTAGTCCAGTAATAAAATGCTATTGTTCCAGAATGCGTTTAATGATATGTGTTAGTTCAGTGACAATACAGATTTACAATGCAGGTATTGATGAGGAGAAAGACTTCTGCTATGAATGTTCCAAGTGGTTTAATAATGAACTGGCAGTGGCTCATTTCAAATGAACTTAGGAAGTGCCATCCCAGAACAGTTCAATTGTCCATCTAGTTAGGTATCTTCATCTAGCAATATCTCATACTAGATCCTTTGGAAGAAGAGGGGAAAACCAGTATAGTTACCAGACTACCCATAAAAGGCATTTGGGAAAACAGTTTCTTCCTGATCTCTTCTGAAGACTTTCATGATCTTATTCTAGCTCCTGTAGTCTAGCTGCATATGGTGCTGTTGAGGTTTACCATGTCTAATCCCTTTTACCAAGAGCCTGATTCTGCAATCCTTACTTGTTTTCAGTAGCACTTTCACAAGTGATGCCATTTAGTTCAAGAAAGTGCTACTCAGTCTTATTAAATGTTTGTGAGACAGACTTAGTAATATCCTGCATCAAGGAGTTGCACAGGCTATTTTGAGTTGCCTGAGGTATTTCCTTCTGTCTGGTTTGCGCTTATTACATTTTAATTTCATCAGCTATCCGTATCTCTGTCACTGGACAAGGTAAATAAAAGTACTTGATGGACCTTCATTGTTGCTTATTTTGTATGCATCTGACCTGCCTTGACTTTTGCTTTTCACTTTCCAAGCTTAACAGTCTTCGTGTGAGAAGAGAAAAGACACATCCATTAACAGACAAGTTAAGCAAAGACAAACTATGAGTTGATCTGTTGCAATTTACTCAGCTTAAGGAGAAAACGTGGGAAAAGTGTAGTTTTTTAATGTACCATTGCTGAAAATGGATAAAGTAAAAAAAGAGAGACTAAAGATGAGCAAATATATGGAAGTGATGGGAGTTGGGGTGGGGCTTCATACTCTAGATACTGAAGGCATTAGCGTTACATGTTTTGGGTACCGCACAAGAGAACATGCTTAGACAATAGGATCCTGCATGGAAGAATGCAATGGAGAAGGCTAACGGAAAAGTAGAGAAGACTGAAATACAAAGATCAACTTTATGTTACAGCAAAAGCCTTTAAAATAACCTTTAAGGGGAAAACTAAAAGAAGATTTTGTTTGTTCCTGTCTGATATGATACTATGGTGGTGGTGATCATGATAAACAGATGATGCAGTATATTTGTTGACTTTGCTTTTTACATGAGTTGGCAGTGAAATTGAATAGTACCTCTGCTTTTATGCATGTTATTGAATTGATCAAAGTAAAACTAAAACCCAGATTCTCAAACTTAGACATTGATGTTGCAGACACGTATGTGAATAGTCCCATTAACTTCAGTGAAGCCAACTAAATACATACATTTACTCATGCACATGAGAGTTTGCAAGATTGAGGCCAAAGATACCTAAAGAATTGCACCTAAGTCAGAGTTTACACATCTCATTGAGATCTGAATTTTAGGTGCCTATATATGGATTTAAGTACCTCTTTCTTGGAATCTGAGCTTGGTGTTCTGGGCCATAGTGGCTCAAAATACCTAATTGCTATTTTCTTTATTTTGGAATAAATTCAGTGTGTTATTGGAATGATTTAATGAAAAATGATATACTGTATAGTGATTGAAGTAAATCTACTATAATTTAGTCAGGAAAGTTTTTTGTAATATGTTCCAGTGATGCAGGAAGAACTAGCATTTTGATCGGTCTGGACTCAATGGCCAAAGAATTTGAAATTAAAAATCTCTTAAGATAAATAATAAAGCAATAATTTTAAGGTGAAGTGTTTTTCCTTCTGTATGAAACTGTAAACCAAAGATCAGAAGAACATAATTCATGGACAGGTGGCACATTAGGGTTTCTTAGGAACCAGCTTTTGTTTTTAATTATTTTTTGTCACTTCTTGAATAAACAGTCTACCACTGTGGGTTACCCTCTGACTTTCTGGCTTTTTGTGACCAATTCCGTGCCAAGGTATTTCATGCTTTTTACTTCACTATTTTGTATTACTGTGCAGAACACATTCTGATCTATACGTACATTGAATGTAAACACTATAGTTTTCAAAGTAAACCTTAGCCACAAACATAGCTGAAAAAATAACCAGTGCCCTGATTCAACAAAGCATGTAAGCACATAGTTAACTGAAATGGAACGACTTAGTGTTTAGAGTTAAGCGCTTACATCTTTCAGCACTTTGTGAATCAGGACTTGGATCTGTAGTGTAGCAGACAGATTCTGTCTTGGGTTTTAAAACTCTGATTTTTTTTTTTGGTGTGTTCTGTCTTTTGACTTATCAAATGAATCTTGAATGCAGGGCTGCATAAAGTTTAGTAGCAAAATTACAACCACAATACATCCAAACTATATAGTAGGACCACCTCTGCACCATTTTGGCTGTGTTCCTTGAGCCTCCTTTGTACTCTTTTATGTTACTCTTTAGGGTCTGTTGCTGTTTGCAGCCACCTTCTCGATAGCATTTACACGGCCTTCTAAGAATGAGAGACCAACCCCATAAATTTAGGATTGCAGTGTATGGCATGGAATGCATACATTGCAAATACCTGGCTGGAAAACAAACTACAGTTGATATATTTGGCAGTAACTTTTACTGTTGCCTTTTTGATGGGTTTGGTTCTGAGGCCATTTTGATTTCTTTCTCATTCTCTTTATAGCACCCACCATTCTTTCCTTCCTCTCTCCCTTGCTTATTCCTGTAGTTTTCCACTTAGAAGGATTTCTTCTACTTCCACCCTGCAAATCTCCCTCACCATCTAGTTGCCTCTTCTGGTCTCTCCTCTTCCCTTTCTAGCACTAAAGAGAGAGATCACAATGTGCCCATTTAAATTTAGATTTTTATAACCAAGGTAAATCACTAAACAAAGCATTTTTCCAGCCACCATTTTGTTCTGGCCCCTTCTAAAAATCTCTATGTTGTAAACCACAAATGCTTGATGACTGTATAGCTAAGATAACTTTGTTCTTTAACTTTCAGTTTGCATTATGTCAATGTCTGTACTCCAAGTTTTACCTAATTTCTACCTGGGATCATGACTGGCACCTATTTGTGTTTTGCTCTCGTCTGTACCTATGGCCTAGGCTGGGCTGCCACATGATTTTCTTCTTTAACTAGTCCGACATGCTTTTCTTTTAATGCTACAGATGAAGCTTCTGTCCAGTTCATCCAGTCCCTAATTTTATACCATTTCTCTGCTCAGTATGACATCCCAATGCATTATCCTTATGTTGCTGATGCCATCCTCTGTGTGTGTCTTCTCCGCACTGTATCCTCTTCTGAGTGCAAAGTCTTTCAAAAGTGCAGGATACAAAACATGACCAGACAGCACCGTAGCAGCTGTGGACATACCTGAATTTTGATTGTGTTGGGGAAAGTAGCTGCTGTGGACATACCCGATTTGTTGTGACCAGTTCTGATTGGTGTCCAAGTGACTACAAAATCACAGTCGTTCTTGTAGAATCGTCAAATTAAGACAAAAGACTTTAAAGACATACTGGTCACGTCAATATAGACCCAAAATGCAGGGGTTGTTTGTAAATGTTTTCATGGTGTGTGTTTGTTTTTAATTTCAGTGGAAAATATTATCATTTCCCCACAGTCCTTTGCTACCCAAACACTGGGAATATAAACTATAATAAGAAAACCAGAAAGTAAAATGATATAGGAGCAGCCTATAAACCAAGGCAAAAACTAGCTATAGGAATCGTGACAAAATACATTGGATTCTAAAAATTTTTCAATTTTGTAATCTAAGAAGTTAGTGCTTAACACAGGTAAGATTGCTCTGGTTTAAATATGAATTTCCTCTGCATTCTCCTTTTTCAGTCAAGCTAAAGAAAACAATAATTGATTTTCAGTAAATCAACCCGATTCTGCAGAATGTGGTGTGTTAAACACACTCTTCCATCCAAGGATCATGTGCAAAAGTTAGAACCACCATTTCCAAACGGCTCAGCATCAGCGCTGTCTTTTGGGAAGAACTCTGCCTTTCGTTGTTTTCAGAGTTGTGAATGACTGTGAGTTTGCAAAACCTCTTTTACGGGAAGCGTACTAGGAGTGACCCTTGGCAGTAGATGCTGATGCAATCTGAAGCACAGCACCTGCCTTTCTATACATTGGCACCTGTGCAAGTCAGAACAGAGGGAGAGCCAAAGCAATGCAAAAACTTCTTGTAACTGATTCTGCATTTGTTGAATTTACTGTTACAGCAATCAAATATTAAATATTGTCATATAAGAAGTTGTTATAGCTATTTACAATACATTATATACTCAAGCTAGAATCAAATTTTTTCTCTGTATTTTTTTTTACTTAGAAAGACATTAAAATATTTTACACTCTACATCATTTGTATTATTAATAGCTTGTAGAACTTTCTACTACATCACATTACTCCCCTAGAAATAGAACTGTACATATAAAAGTATGAAAAATGTATTTTTAACAGTAAAAAGTAATTTTCCAACATAATACCCAAAATAAAATACCATAAAGCTATTAGCAGTAAATTGAATTTTTTGATATGTAATTTAGTATAAATACTGACAATTTTTTTTAAATGAGCTCATTAGTCATTCAGTTTAGCAGCACAGAGGCAGCAATCAGCAAGTGCATGCATTTTTATGTCTGCTTCAATTGCACACTTCATTTATTTGGAGATGGCATAGGCGGCTTTCTCTGTCACACAGCATCACTGCACGATTAGCTAGTTTCGCCCCAGGGCAGCTGGGACGCTTTGCTGGGGCAGATGTTCTTTTCAGCTTATTCAGTGGCCGTGCTTGGGTTGTTTACTGTTGTCATGGCTACCTCCATTTCCATAGCAGCCGCGCTGCTGTTTCTGAGGCAAGTGAGTATAGTTATAAAAGGATATATTTTATTCTGTCTCTATAACTTGCCATCTGTCAACTGATGGTTCATGATGGACTCAGAAACCAATTTACAAATAACAGCAGCCAAGTAAAAATTGTTGCTTATATTAAAAATAACAATAGGCATGCATGCAAATCACTTATGTACTGTCAATGAAATATGTCCCCAAATTTTAGAGGTCTGTCCTTCCAACACTTAGAACAATAATTTAAATTCTTATTGACATATGAAGTGACCCAATGTCATCTTTGTGTCTGACTGTATACAAGCATCTTGATGCTCTCCACTGTATTAGTAGCTCATCCCAGTACATTGACTCCAATTCATTATATGACTTTTGCTTGCACAGAGCATTACTAAAATACGGCTACCCCTTTGGACCTAGTGAAAGCTAAATACTCTTCACCAAAATTAAATAGCAAGTTTGAGAAGAAGAATAACACACCATGCACGCAGGCATACAGCTTAATGCCAAATATACTTCAGTGTAGCAGGCTTAACATTAGTCTTGGGATCATGTGTAAGTTTGATCACGTTTTGGAATTTTCCCAAATAACTTTTTTGATAACTTAATCTTACCTTTTCAATGCAGAGATTCGGTCTAGCAGGGGGGTAAAAAGATTAGCCCAGTTGTAAATAATGTATTTATTGGTTGATTTTTCCAGATCCTGACATTGATGCTGCCACTGCCATGATGCTTTTGAATACTCCCCCTGAGATACAAGCAGGTTGTGAGTAGATATTTCTATAGCATATAGCACCATAGACATGTAAAGTTAAAATTCTCTTTTTATAAGTATACAGTGTACCAGACCAAGAAGGAGGATCTAATGGAGAAATATAAAGTCCCTTGTAGACATCACTTTACACTAACTATTATTTTATTTTTTGTGAAATATAATATATGCTCCTATATGAATAACAATAATATATCTCTGTTAGAGAGAGACGGTGATTGCTATTCATTAAATGCATATAATTTAGTGACATGGCACAAGTGACCTAAGAGCCAGAAGTTGAGAGAAAAGGGATATATAGTTTTTGTTTTCATTTTGCTTTGATTTGACTCCCTCGTGTGTGTGATTGTGATCACCTAGATATTTTCCAGTCACTCGGGCACTATTACAAATCTTTTCTTGCAATGACACTTCCCATTTTTGCAGTAGTGCCATATACAGTGACGGGATTTTACCAGGATCTAGGGCAGGGGTTCTGCTGGCTGGGAGCCAGGCCACAGCTGCCCGGTCACGGCGCGAATCTGGGAGCTCGTTTGCGGCTGCCCACCTCCTCTGCCATCCCAGCCAGGGCTCCAGGGGCTGCTGGCACGGTTGGGGGGTGTGCTGGGGGGCAGTGCGGGCTGGCACGGCACGGCTGGGAGCAGGAGGCGAGGCTGTCCGGCGCGGCTGTGGGCGTGCTGGCTGCTGGGGGTGACTGTGGGAAGCGCCGCGTGACGGGGGCGGTGGGGGTCCAGAACCATGGGATGGCATGGTCATGGCAGGAGTGTGGACCACCCTGTTACTGGGGCTCAAACACCTGCCCACAAACTGGCCCTATTTATGGGCATCCAGCCCCCCCCCCTTTTTTTTTTAAAAAAAAAAAAAAAGAAAAACTTTAATTTTTTTCAAATTTTAAAAAAAAATCTTTTTGGCTCAAGGGCCACAAATATAACTTTTACAATCCTGAAGGGCCGCTAGTCTATTTAATTAAAATCTCACTTAAATTTAATTAATTTATTTTAATTAATATTAATTAAAATCTAATTATAATTTAATTATTTTAATTGTAATGTAAATTTAATTAAATAGACTGGTGGCCCCTCGGGGTTCTAAAAATTATATTTGTGGTCCTTGAGCCAAAAAGGTTGGGAACCACTGATCTAGGAAATGGGGCAAGTTTTCACTTCCTATGCATAGGCCTCTGTCATTCTCCGACTGGGCCCACAGATGTTGAGATCATTTATTATTGGGGACTATAACCCCATTGTGTTTAAGTGCCTTACAAACATGGGACAAAGACGGTCCCATTCCCAAAGACTTTAAATCTAAGTAAGGACTAGGGACTGCAGGTGGATACAGTTGTAGACCAAGGAAACAATGACACAGAATGGTCAGCATGATAGGCAGGTAAACCAAGCAACTGTGACAGATTTAAATATATAGAAAGAATTTAAAACTACAGCCACTATGAAGCTTCCCTGACATTGATTTAGCTCACATGCTCAAGACAGAACTGTAAGGGAAGCCTTCCTTGATTCACACATTTTTGTTCTGTCTGGGGAAAGGAGCCAATCACAATCAAAGCATTTCCTACACAGTCAAGGAGAACTTTGGGAGAAGCTATTCTCAGCCTTCTTTGAAATCCCATGAGTGAAGAATCTGCTGAGACTCTCCTCCAAGAAACTACTCCCCCCAGAGAAAAATAGATTAGGCCTCACTCCCCTCCTGCTTCATCCCATGGGATGAGGCAGAGAATTAGAATGGAAGGAGGGTGTGTTCATGGAGAAAAGGAAGATTTTATTGACTGAGGTAGCATTTGAGACTAGTGGAAAGAATGGACTGAGGGAAATGGCAGAGGAAGGGAGCCTGAGGCAATCAATTAAAAAGAGAGGTAATGGAATAGTGCTGGTCGGGGGGAGAGCAGGAGGAAATGAAGGAGGGGAAGTGGACAAGTGAACACAGGGAAAGAGAAGGAAAAGATGGAGGGGAAGGAGAAAGAAATGAGGAAAAGGGCAGACACTGAACATGTACTAAAATACAGAATAACAGAAAAGTGCGAGAGGAGTGAAGGATAGGCAATGCCAGAGGAACAGGGACATAGTAAATTCTCTTAAAAATGCATTGGAAAGCTACCTGCCAAAATATTATAATACAATGCATATGAATGTTTCCTTCTTTTGTAGAGCATTTTCAAGTGGAAGTTGGTTTGAAGCATAGGGTCTCCGGCATTTCCATTTATAAGCAGCAATAAACCATTCAGCCAGAAAACTTAGTTCATAAAGATACTTCTAAAGAGCCAGTTTCTTGTGTTATTAAGAACATAAGAACATAAGAAAGGCCGTACTGGGTCAGACCAGAGGTCCATCTAGCCCAGTATCTGTCTACCGACAGTGGCCAGTGCCCAGGTGCCCCAGAGGGAGTGAACCTAACAGGCAATGATCAAGTGATCACTCTCCTGCCATCCGTCTCCATCCTCTGATAAACAGAGGCTAGGGACACCATTCTTAACCCCTTTCTGGCTAATAGCCATTTATGGACTTAGCCACCATGAACTTATCCAGTTCCCTTTTAAATATTGTTATAGTCCCAGCCTTCACAACCTCCTCAGGTAAGGAGTTCCACAAGTTGACTGTGCGTTGTGTGAAGAAGAACTTCCTTTTATTTGTTTTGAACCTGCTACCTATCAGTTTCATTTGGTGACCCCTGGTTCTTGTATTATGGGAGTATTTAAACAACTTTTCCTTGTCCACTTTTTCCACATCAGTCATAATTTTATATACTTCTATCATGTCCCCCCTCAGTCTCCTCTTTTCCAAGCTGAAGAGGCCCAGCCTTTTCAATCGTTCCTCATACGAGGCACTCTCCAAACCCCTAATCATTTTAGTTGCCCTTTTCTGAATCTAGTGCTAGAATATCTTTTTTGAGATGAGGAGACCACATCTGTACACAGTATTCGAGATGTGGGCGTACCATGGATTTATATAAGGGCAATAATACATTTGCAGTCTTATTTTCTATCCCCTTTTTAATGATCCCTAACATCCTGTTTGCTTTTTTGACCGCCTCCGCACACTGTATGGACATCTTCAGAGAACTATCCACAATGACTCCAAGATCTTTTTCTTGACTCGTTGTATCCAAATTAGCCCCCATCATATTATAGGTATAGTTGGGGTTATTTTTTCCAATGTGCATTACTTTACACTTATCCACATTAAATTTCATTTGCCATTTGGATGCCCAATCACTTAGTTTTGTGAGATCTTTTTGAAGTTCTTCACAATCTGCTTTGGTCTTGACTATCTTGAGTAGTTTAGTATCGTCTGCAAACTTAGCTACCTCACTATTTACCCCTTTCTCCAGATCATTTATGAATAAATTGAATAGGACTGGTCCTAGGACCGACCCTCGGGGAACACCACTAGCTACCCTTTTCCAATCTGAGAATTTACCATTTATTCCTACCCTTTGTTCCCTGTCTTTTAACCAGTTCTCAATCCATGAAAGGACCTTCCCTTTTATCCCATGACAACTTAACTTACGTAACAGCCTTTGGTGAGGGACCTAGAATGCAACAAAAAGTTTTATCATTGATCATCTTCTAGATAAAATAATACTGCTGTGTCATCTCTCTGTGAATGTAAAATCAGGAAGCTGGGATAACCAGTTCTGTGAATTTCAGTGGGCCCTCCCTGTTTAACATATTAGAAAAATCTTAAACAACTTACCTCAGGCAATACCTACTGCACACTGGGGAAACTACTTCATGAAAAAAAAATTCTGACTTATTTTCAAATAAAAGATAATGAGACAGAAAACTTTTCTGAAGAATCGCATGTGTCCCCCACAGAAGCCCACAGTTCAGTCTCTACTCCTGCTACAAACTGTAGTAGATCAAGCCATAAATCATCAGGGATGTAAACATGCTATTGCTATCAGAGTCCTTGAAGATGTAGGACTCAACCCACAATGTTAGATTACAGCAGCGGCTCTCAACTTTTCCACACTATTGTACCCTTTCAGGAGTCTGATATGTCTTGTGTACTCTCAAGTTTCACCTTACTTACACGATCAGACATAAAAATACAAAACAGTTACAGCACACTATTACTGAAAAACTGCTTACTTTCTTATTTTTGCTACATAATTATAAGATAAATCAATTGGAATATAAATATTGTATTTACATTTCAGTGTATGGTGTATAGAGTGGTTTTCACAAGTCATTGTCTGTATGAAATTTTAGTTTGTACTCACTTGGCTAGTGCTTGTTATGTAGCCTGTTGTAAAATTAGCAAATATCTAGATGAATTGATGTACCCACTGGAAATTTCTGAATACCCCTGGTTGAGGACCCCTGGGTTACAGAATCACAGGTGTATTCAAATCATTTCAGCTTCAGAACGCCCTGTGTTGGACATAAGTGACAGTGGAAAATGTTTTCAGCAGCTGAAAATGTTTGACTGTAGGTGTGGCTAGCTTCTTTCACAACAAAGATGATAATCTGAAGACAGCTAGGAGCCAAGAGTAATTTCGCAACCTAAAAATGTGGTAAATTGGTACATTTAAGTCTTTAGCTCATCAAGGCCCCGCCTACACTCCAAAAATAAAAATGTCTACACATAATTCTGGAGGATAATTCTGGGCAAGCCAGGTAACATAATTTAATTCATAGCTACATGGATGGAAAAAACTAACATATTCTAACCATGTAACAAACAGGTATCTACCCATCTCAAATCCTGCTTCTCTAGGACTTAGTTTTATTCTGGACAGTAGGAACTGAAGGTTTACAAAAAAAAAAAAAAAGGTTTGCCCTTAGCCACATGTCACTATTGTGTTTAAGCTTTATTTTCGTAGAGTTGCCTCAGCCTTATCAGAAATAAATAGCCTGAGTTCACATTCACCTCTGGTGCAAGGTACCATCTCACATGCGCCAGGAAACCTAAAGACAGAGCAAATCATTTCTTCATTGTAACAGACTTCTTATATTTAAAAGTGGCCATTTAAAAATCCATACCCATATGCCAAGTGCTGCTAAAAGCCATAGATACATGTTTAAAGTTGACTTTTGCTCTTATGTTAAATGGCATCTGATCTATGCTGTTTATATTTGCCATTTACCCCCAGCCTTGCCATATTTTAACTGTTACTTAAAAACTAATATGGCATCAGTAAACCTCTTCATAATTTAGAATGAGAGATGGGTTGCGGGAGGGAAGTTACTTTGTTGACTCTCATTAAATAGACCAACCACAATTGATAACAAAAGCTTGAAAATAATAGTTACAGTCACCTACTGGCCCCCTGTCAAATCCATTTTGGAAATATTAACATTTTTCAGTAAAATACCAAGGTAAATAATTTTAGATTTGTGATTAAACCCCACCAAAATAGTAACTGGCAGGATGGAAAGCTCTGTTGAAACATACGGTCAGGCTGGCAATAATGTTCAGAAAGATTGTGAAAAGTGTGTTGTTTAAGCTATTATGTATTCTACTGTGTAAACATAAGATACAATCAAAAATTGTATCTTATGAGTTTTGTAAAGTTTGATTATGTAAAATACTTCCGTAAGAAGTTGTAGTTATACATTGTAACTTAATATTTTAATACAAATTCATATATTGATATTTGTCATGACCAACATTTAGATTGATGTTTGTAACTTGAGGATACACGTTGACTTGGTAGGTCACCAGGGACAAGTTACTTAGGCTCTGGGCCTTAGTGTTGCCTGTTAGCCTGGCATGGGTCTTAGCCAGGACAAGGAATGAGTGGTAGATCTGGGAGCAGAATGTATGGATTCTGATCTAAAATACTTCTTGGGATGTTGTACAAGCATTAACCAAGATTTTCAACACTTTGGAAACGTAAGGATCTATGTGAATGATAAGTATCTTTATTAGCTACCGCTTTTCATGGTTGATCATTCAGGCCTTGTACAAAGTAGGCCATATAGCTTTACCAAGTAACAGAGTAAGGTGCAGAAACATCTGTAATTGTAATTTGTAAACTGCAATTTGTTCTGCCATTCAAGCTGCGTGGCCTTGGTCATATCATTTAACCTCACTTTACTGTACCATTGTTTTCTACTTTTTTCCGGTGTGTTTGGAGAGCTTCAGACAGAAATTATTTTATGTATATAACATGTTAATACTTTTACAGTTATTGATAATAGTGGGTGAGATCATTCCCTGAAACAGTGGCCGTAGAGGATGGAAGAACTAGAGGGAGTAGTGCACACATCATTTTACTGTGAAACCAGTGCAGTGGGCCAACCATCACAGTAGTGGTCCTGACCTTAATTCAGAAAGTCCTAGTTCGGCAAGGTGATTACGCAAGTATGTAATTCTAAGCATATAAGTGTTCCCATTGACTTCTGTGGGATTACTTGCATAGCTGAAGTTACACATGCATTTTAGTAAGTTGCTGACCTACATCTTAAGAGTACAGATGAAAACAGTGGTTGCTCAAGAGAATGCAAGTGTAAGCCAGGAAACTGAAGGCTGAGCATTTCTCCAGCCTCAACTCTGGAAAATTCCTCCTGCCTTTCCAACGTCTGTTTCAAAATAACCTAAGTCTACTGAACTTCAGGGCTCTCTGCGAAGCCTCTTGTTTTAGGTGGGATGTACAGAGGGCTGAAAAGTGCAGTGAGGAAGGAGTGCTTCGGATACTGAGAAATGGACTTTTAGTATCTTCTTTGTACAAAATGTGGCAGTGGCGGCCGTGGCGGTTGATCTTTTTCTGCTTTTGGAAAATGTTTCTAGTTTTCTCTCTGGGCACCCTAGGCCCAGATTTGTAAAGGTAGGCCTTGCAGTGCTCAGTGCTGCTACACTTAACTAATTTAGGAGCTTAAATTTCATTGTAACAAAAGGATTTAGGCATTTAGGAGCCAAGAGTCTAATGTCTGTCTTATTGGTTATATTATTTTTTTTTTTTAAAACAAAAACCTTAATGGGGTCTGACTTCTTTTCCCTCATCGACCTAAAATTTGCTTCCCGCTGTAATTTCCTTTTCCAGCCAGCCCAAGTGATTGTGGAAATGGAAGACTTATTTCAAGAATGGAATGATGCAGGTATAAACTTAAAATAAAAAAGGCTAGAAGTAGGCCTGCGTTTGGACTGACAGGCAAATGGAAGGAGCTGCTGTTTTGGCACATCTTTACTCTGTGAAACCTGATAATCACAATACCCTATCATTACCTTTTGTAAACACACAATAAATAGTAAAGTTTGGCTGCGAGCTTATTTTGACAGAATGTTTTTCTACTGGGAAATGTTGATTCACTGAAACAACACATGTTGCAGAAATGCACTACTTTTAAAGTGAGTTTTGAAATTAAAAATGAAGAAAAAATGTTTTGATAAGTAGAGAATGTTCCATTTTGACATTAATAGGACACTTCAGTTCAAAATGATTTTTGTTTTAGTTTTAAAGAAAATTATATTCTAAAATATGAAATGAAAAAAGTAGGAACTTGGAATACAATATTTCAATTTTGTCAAAATGAGACATTTCAGTTTATCTGAAATTTTTCCTCAGAATTTTGATTTCTGGGAAATTTTGAAATTTTTGTTCCACAGAAGAACAAATTTCAAATCAAGAACCTTCATCCAAAACAAAAAATCCACTTTTCAAACATCTCTGTTGCTATGGCGTTTGTTTATTTACTGAAGAATGATGCTAGAGAACTGCGATTTCCCACAGTCTACCCCACCCTTATATGACAGAAGACTGCAGAGGTTGCATTAGTTTTATAAAGTTTTCTCATAAATGTGAGCACGTATGTTTATGATTAAGTGGCAACAATAGAGGCCCTCTGCACAGTACTGGGAGCACGGGCTGTGCTATAGCGTTCCCTTTTTGGATACTGCAGGTGTGAATTAAAAGGTTTGTAGTCTCTTCAAACAGGACTACATTAATGTGACCGAGGAACCTTTTTGTTTGTGCCCATAGTCTTACATGGGGCATTTATAGTGGCGTACTTTGGCGCGCTCTGCTGTTCACACTCTAGTAGTCAGAATTTTGGGGCAGCATAGATGAACCCAGAGATTTGTTTAAGCTGTCAAATGGGAGCAGGAAGGGACAAGTTAAAGTTAGGTAGCCGAATGGGGAAGCTTGGGCTTGGTGTAGTTTTAATGTAGTAAAGATTATGAGTGTGTCCACACAGAAATCAGGAACTGTGATTGCCGCATGTTTAGTCATACCCAAATTAGCCTGCTAAGAGTAGTAATATAACCACAATGCCTGGGTGGCAAAGCAGGCTAGCTAGTCCCACTCAGGACCCTCAGTCTGCATGTGGGAATCTAGTCCATTCCACCACGGCTATTTTTAGCAAGCTAGCTTGATGAAAGCTAGCTCATTTGTGTCTACACGTGCTGTCCATATTGCAGTGTAGACATAACCAATGTGATTAAGAGATTGCAGTCTTATACTTGAGGAGCAAAATGGAAGGAAGTAGGCGGCTTGGGGCCAAGTTCATCACTGCTGTAGGATGATGGAAGTCAGTAGTGTGGGATATTAAACAAATAACATTTTCTTGTGGCAACTACCAATGTCTCATCACTTGCACATCACAGACATTGCCCTATTTTCCCTGCCTGTAATCTGAGATAAGGTGCTGTGGTAAACACTAACATGGAAAATAAAGACAACAGAGTCTTGTGGCACTTTCATGCGATTAATAAATCTGTTAGTCTTTAAAAGTGCCACAAGACTCTGTTGTCTTTCTACAATAGACTAACACGGCTACCCCTTTGGAATTTGACTACATGGAAAATAAATTAGCAGATGGAGGCTAAAGCTGACAGCTATTAGGAGAAGCCCAGTGTCTCTATTCTATATCCATCACTTTTGTGGTAGAAAAGATGGTGTGAGCAGTTCAGCCCCTGCCTCTGAAAGCCTCTATCCCCACAATACCAAAACAGGCGAGGAGACAAATCTGCTCCTGCAGAATACCTGTATTCTTTAATGTTCACTTTAAAATCAAACTTTCTTTGTCAGTCAGATAAGCTAGTTTGGTGAGTAAATTGTGCATTTAGTCTAGTGAAGAGGACAGTTTAACATGAGCTGGAAGAATTAATAAAACACACACCCATCTCCCAAATGAAATATATTATTGTATATTATAATATATTATTACCTTCTCCTTTTTAAGGTCCCTGATTTAAATAATACTTCAGGGTTGTACATAGTTTACTGTAACTTCCATACCCTACTGTTTTGAAATGTGTGATTCAATTTCTTCATTTATTTAACTGGATGCTGCTGTGGTCTCCATATGGTGGATGATTCTACGCACGGCATATTCCTTGTTCTTTTTTCACTCCACTCCTTGTTACCTATGCTCAGTGCATCTAGCTCTAATGTTAAACAGTACAGTCTTCAGGGCATGGACCTCATCTTTTCTGTGCTCTGTGGAGTATTTAACACACTTCTCACTGCTGGATTTAAATTTGGGTGAGAGGGGTGCTTAAGTGCAATAAGGTAGAGTTGAACTCTTTTTTTGTCAGAGAAATACAAGGTTATGGACATAATCTCTCAAGGGAAGTAATAAAGAGAGCCCCATTTCTTGCAACCTTCAAAACTAACCTGGTTTTATGCACTTGAGTATGTCCTACAATGCAGAGGCGGTGAAATAGTTTTTATCATGGGACTACTGACAGCCCCTGAACCAAACTGTAAATCCTGTATATACTGGAAACCACTTCAGGCCACAAGGTAGGGCACCACCCCTAGTTCCAGCTCCTCTGTCACAGGGGGACAATCCTGCATTGTCTGAGGGTGGCTGCATGACCCTACTAGCTTTCTTCCATCTCTAACTTCTCTCTTGCAGCGCAAGGTTTGACATTCTTTGATTTGTGGGCTTGTATCAGATCTTTATAACATTATATGAATATAATTTTTATGAATTGGTATTATAAATGTTCTCTGTATAGCAGTGTGGTAGTCACTTTATTGTGTATTATATTGTAATACAGAAACTTGCAGGGAAATATAACAAATTGAAATTCTTTTTCCCCCATACAACTTCAAATATGGTTTTTATTTTTTTTTTCATGAAATCTGTTATTTCTCTCTCCAGTTGCTTGTTTGAAATCTCGATAAACCACAGAAGGGTAACTATGGAATAACAGCCATGGATGGGACCTGATTTTACTCACATTAGTATAAATTAGGAACAACTCCATTTAAGATTAATTGAATTACACGATTGAGATCAGAATCTGTCCCATACAGAGAAGAAACAGATGGTGAATTTTTAGAGCTGGTTTGGGGGGTCAGCAGCCTGATTCTCCACACATAAAAATAGTGATTTGATTAACTTCAGTGGCAGTACTTCCTCATTTATGCTGTTGTAAGTAAGTGGAATATCAGGTTCAGTATCTGTGACAGTAGATAATAATGGTGAAAGCTGAGTAGTGAAAGACAGTTACACATCTTATTGTCCTAGTTCCTGGAATTTTTCTAAGCCGGTTGTTTATGAAGAATGGAAAAAAAAATCTTAAAGGGAAAAATATATGTGGATTGGTTTCTTTAGCAGAGTGTCTCGAACAGAACAAAGCTCTTTAGTCACTTGCCTAATCACAGAAGGAAGGCAGATTACTTTAAAAATGTGTCTCAGGAGGCAGTGTGAAATGCTGTAACAGGATCTTTAAAATGAGACAGGAGCAAGTAATACAAAATATGCTACAGGAAATAATCCTAGCATATGGGCTAAATGGATTACCTAGCAATCAAGAATGTCTACCAATAGGTGGTGGTTATTCTATTATTCTTATCAGTGGCTCAAAAATCCATTAAAACCAATCACATATTTTTACTGGTGTATTTTTATTATGACTGGCTCACTGATACAGAGAAAGGTGCTGCGCTCCCCTCCCACTGACTCCCTGGGGTTTCTGTTGCTATTGCTTTGTTCCACCCATCCTTTCAGGTATCTGATTCAGTCACCTGGCCAGCTATATAGTGGTGCTGTTACATCACAGTTCAGAAGGTCATGTGAGACAAAGAAAGGAGTTAGCAACAATGACATAATTAATGTAAACTGAAGTAAATGACAATTGAATTGGTAATGGTGTTTCCAATAGACCAGCATCTGCATATTTTAAATTAAAGATAAGACCCCCTGGATCTCTTCCATACTGAGGCAAGTTGTCCCATTGACGACTTTCAGGACCAGATCCTAAATTAGAGCCAAGTGTAAATTAAACTGGCAATGATGGGGAAGGAAATGGGCTGGGACAGGCAACAGTGACTAAAGAGAGAGCAATATTGCTCCTGGAGTAACATTTTTCAAAGGATAGCTGGATTTTATCTTGCATCTTCCATGTTTTTGGTAGGTTTTACAAATTTTCTCTTCTTGTTGAAAGACTGTGTGAAAAGATGTGAAAAGGATGTGTGTAAAAGGAAGACTGACTGGCAGAGGAGTACTCTAAGACTGCTCCAATGTACGAGTCAGCCTAGGAGAAGGGGTTTGGTTATGAAGAGAGCCATTAAGAGGAAGACATAAAGGGTTTGGGAGGGGGAGGATACTCCTGAGACCAGAAATGTGAGCTGTGGTGCGGTTTGGAGAATCTACCGTCTGAGACACATCTGTCAAAGTGGGTTGAAGCCTACGAAAGTTTATGCCCGAAGAGATTTGTTAGTCTTTAAGGTGCCACAAGACTGTCATTGGTTTTGCTGTACATAGGTTAACACAGCTAGTCCTCTGGAAATCATCTGAGACAGGATCTTGAACTTGATGCAAAAGTAGAAGCTGTCGAAGGTGTTTGATGTAGGAGACTTGTGATCTGAGGGGCGGGTGGAGAAAAAAAGCTCTTCACAGCGTTATTTTGTATGGCTTAGAGTAGAGCACAGTGAGGACTGGGTAATGAATGAACTTAGAATAGTTGAAGTAGGAGAGGACCAAGACTTTGTTGGCCTTGAAGTTTCATGAAATTCTTTAGGCAACACCAGTAACCAATAAACGTAAATCACAAATGCCTCCACATCCCTTGAGGCTGTTGTCCTTGAGAAGCTTCATTTCAAGGCTCTTTGATATGATAGATTTTGTTGCTTTGAAGTGAAGGGCACTTTGCATTTTAAAAAAATAGTAGTGCATAATGTGTACCTGTCTCCTATTCTCTGTATCCATACTCCCTGTTGAAAAGATGGTACCCATGGAAATGATTTTTTTCTGCTTATCTTTTGATATGTGACAGTTTTATCTGTTGCTTCAAACTATGCTGCTCTTTCAAGGTTTTTCCTAATCTCGTATGTGAATTTTCCTTGAGCTTTACTCTACTGGTCATATATTATGTTACTTCACTAATATTAAGGCCTCTTTAAAAAGGCACTGTTTACACAGATTTGATCCTAATTTTATTATCTTGAGGAGTTTAATATCAAGTGTGCTTCTTGAAATTTTTTTTTTAACGTTTTAAATTTTTTTCTTTTAGTTCCCCCTGGTGTGATACAAAATGGAGCTCGTGTTCTGAGTAGAGGAATATTCCCTGGAGTTAGACCATTGCCAATCAACCCTATTGGAAGCATGGCTGCTGCAGTAAGGTAAGGGTGTTCAGATACAAAATCAATGATAAAAAAACTAATTCTTATTTGACAGTGGATGTACTCTGGATACTCAAGGATTGTCAACAAAAGTCTTGATGTTTGTTTTTATTTCTGAGATTAAATGGGAGGACATAGTGGGCTTTTTATTTTTAATACATGACCTCCTGGATAACCATTATTTGTATGACAAGTGCCTCATGAATGTCTGTTGTACGCTGGCTTCTCCAAAAGGCAGGATTGTACATTAATCAATATATTTGCATGTTATGGTGACAGCCTTCTTCTGTCCGCTCTTTTTCTCGGTATAAGCATTTATTTTATTTCCATTTATAACAAAAATGTTTACCCAAACACTAAATCTTTTCCTAAGTTAAATATCGGAGAACAGAAAATCAATGCTAAACAAATTCTATGGGTATGCAAACATGATAGCCATCATTATTTACTTTGTGATGTACATTCTTTTTCTGAAGTCCGTTTAGTGCATGCTTCATTTGCAAGAATAATGTTGTTTTTAAGGCATGAAACTAGAACTGTTTCCTTCAGAAAGGAGGACAGTACTGGGTGCCTAAGAGAAGTCCAGTAATATTGAGGCTTCTGGTTCAGTGGTTTGCTTTCTTTAAGTAAAACAAATCATAATTTATTTTTAGAGACCCAAATTCTGATGTAACTCTGTTGTCTCAAATGGAGTAACACCATGGAAGAATTTGGCTAGGTGTGTTGCTATTGTCCTTCTCTTCTAGTATCCTCAATATCTGCAACAAATGCTTCACATGCACCAGTTGGGTACCCTGGATGTAATTGAATAATTTGTGCTGATTCTGGTTTGATGAGGATCATTCAGGCAACACCAGCTGCTTTCAGGGTTCTCGGCCAGGGGGCTACAAGTCTATGAAGAGCAATACTATGATTAGTACTAGCTTAATTCATTATAATTGCCTCCATTGTTTGTGCCTATTCATAGTCAGTTCTTCTGGAAATGCTCCCTACACTTAGGTGTATTCATCCAACAGCTGGAGACAGTGTATCTGAGACTTTTTTGTATAAAAGGTGTATATAAATATACAGAAGAGAAGATATTAATTCAAGAACAACCTATGGCTGTTTATGGGAAGTTGAAAAATGTAGTTTAACATCTACTACAGTAAACTGGGGTCCAACTTGAGGGGCACCATCCAGAAACGCAGAGCATTTCCATCTGTCTGCACCTGTTGATGGCCTACCCTGCCGAGCAAAGGCAGCCCAGACGTCTTCCAAATGGGATCCAGAACCTGTGTTCTGCTCCAGTGGGAATCACAGAGCCATGGGATTAGTTATTTAATCACGATGTTTTGAAACATAGAATCCCATCTAAATGGTGAGGGAGGACATACTAGTTAGAATGCCTGTTCCTGAGCTCTACCTTCCACTTCCTCAACTCCTGGCCGTCGGTTGAGCTGGTAGGAGAGCCATTCAGAGCCTAGAAGCTATGTATAAAAGGAAGTGGGACAGCCAGAGCAGGCAGTCCATCCTGGGAGCACAAGTAGGAAAGACTGGCTGCCCAGCTGGCTGGAAGAGTCAGCCCCCAGTGGCTGACTGCTGGGACTCTGTGAGAGCCAGGGCCCTGGTGCAAGGGTGGACAAGGTACTGGGGCTGCAGGAAAGCGGCCAAGGAATGGATTTAAGAGTAAAGGCGTTGCTGCACAAGGGTCCCTGAGCCAGGGCTTGGAGAAGTGGATGGCCCTCGGTTCCTCCCTGCCTCTCCCAAACTGCAAGTGGAGTGGCAGCAGAATTGTGGTGGCCACTGACAAAGAAGCTGGAACTCTGTGGGAGCCAGGGCCCTGATGCAAGAGCAGACAAGATACTGGGACTGTGAGGAAGCAGCCCAGGGAATGGACTGAAGACTAAGGGAAGAGGTTGCTGCACAAGGGTCCCTGGGCCAGGGCTCAGAGTAGTGGGTGGGCCTGGGTCTCTCCCTGCCTCTCCCAAACCTTCAGCGGAGTGGCAGCAGAATTGTGGTGGCCACAGACAAGAGAGTAGCAGGGACAGGACAGTGAAACCTCCCCCAGAAGGGGAGTAGAGGGACCAAGTGCCCAGCCAGAGGGCTGAGCATCCGGACAAGGAGTGACGGAGTATAGGCCATGGACGGTGGCACTACTTGAGCAATTCCCCCAAAACACCACCAGGAGGTGCCCCTCCAGCAGAGAGTTCTGACAGCCCATCAAGACACAGATACTGTTTCAGAATCAGAAGAAGTTATGTGGAGAAGAAGGCACTATCTCCTCAGAAACATATTCTCCACCCCCCTCACACAGACCCTTCCCCCCACCTCCCACGTGTGCGCGCACACAAAAACATCACCACTTGAAGACTTCACAGTTTGGATCCTCATATAGCCATGCTATGCGAGGAAATGTATAGATTCTGAGGTCAGAAGGGACCAGTATGATCATCTAGTCTGACCTCCTGCACAATGCAGGCCACAAAACCTCACCCACCCACTCCTGCAATAAGCCTCTAACCAATGACTGAGTTATTAAAGTCCTCAAATCATGATTTAAAGACTTTAAGATACAGAGAATCCACCAGCAAGTGAGCCATTCCCAATGATATAGAGGAAGGCAAAAAACTCCCAGCCAATCTGCTTGAGGGAAGATTCCTTCCCAACCCCAAATATGGCGATCAGTTAAACCCTGAGCATTTGGGCAAGTCTCAACAGCCAGTGACCCAAGAAAGAATTATCTGTAATAACTCAGAACCCACCCCATCTACCCTCCCTTCTAAGGCCACTGGCGTATCCACCACCAGTAATCAAAGATCAGTCAGTTACCAGACTAGGCCATCCATCCCCTCCATAAATTTATCAAGCTCAGTTTTGAAGGCAGTTATGTTTTTTACCCCCACAGCTCCCCTTGGAAGGCTATTCCAGAGCTTTACTCCTTTGATGGTTAGAAACCTGCATCTAATTTCAAGCCTAAATTTCCTGGATAGTTTGTAACCATTTGTTCTTGTTTCCACATTGGTGCTGTACTCAAATAATTCCTCTCCCTTCCTGGTATTTATCCCTCTAATGTATTTATAGAGAGCAATCATATCTCCTCTCAGCTTTCTTTTGGTTAGGCTAAACAAGCCAAGCTCCTTAAGTTTCCTCCCATAAGTCAGGTTTTCCATTCCACAGATCATCCTTGTAGCCTTTCTTGGCACCTCTTCCCGTTTGAATTAATCTTTTTTAAACATGGGGGACCAGAACCGCATGCAGTATTCCAGATGAGCCATCACCAGCGCCTTCTATAATGGCACTAACACCTCCTTATCTCTACTCAATGTACCTCTTCTGATGGATCCTAGGACCGCATTAGTTTTTTTCACAGTCACATTGCATTGGCGGCTCATAGTCATCCTGTGATCAAACCACTATTCCCAGGTCCTTTTCCTCCTCTGTCCCTTCCAACTGATGGGTCCCCAACTTATAGGAAAAATTCTTATTTGTCCCTAAATGCATGACCTTGCACTTCCCATTATTAAATTTCATCCTATTCCTAATACTCCAGTTTACAAGGTCATCCAGATCTTTCTGAATGATATCTCGATGCTTCTCTGTATTGGCAACACCTCCCAACTTGGTGTCATCCGCAAATGTAATTAGCACATTCTCACTTTTTGTGCCAAGATCAGTTTAAAAAAAGGTTAAATAAAATCGGTCCCAAAACCGATCCCTGAGGAACTCCGCTAGTAACCTCCTCCCAGCTTGATAGTTCACCCTTCAGCATGACCCACTGTAGCCTCCCCTTTAACCAGTTCCTTATCCACCTTACTATGTTTGTATTAATCCCTATCCTTTGTAAATTAATGAATAATTCCCAGTGTGGAACTGTATCAAATGCCTATAGCTTACATTTTTTGTTATCAGAGAGGCTTACCACCTGCAGCCACTCTGCTGTTTCCTACAGGTAAAGTAGTGTCTTTGCCTAGCTGAACAGTAATGAAGAATAGAGAACTGGGGATTCTAGGGATTTGCCTTTGTGCAACCAGTTTCTCCCTTTTCTCTCTCTGGCTAAGATACCAAATAATTAGTAGAGATGGGGGGAAACAGAGAGAGAGAAAATTACAGTAAATTCCAGGAAGCAGAAGTCTTCCAACACCAAGAGATTCCTTTACAGCAGGGAATGCTCAGCAGGCAACTTTTATTTCCCATCTGGTGGTGATATGAAGATTCAGAGTCCCTCAGGGAAGAAGATGGTCTCAAACAGTGTTCCCTTTAAGCTGCGCGGGTGTGCGGCCGCGCAGCAGTAAGGGACCCCCGCGCAGCCCGGCAGCCCCCGCTGCTCCCTCCAACCCCCGGGGCAGCGGCTCTGCTGCGGCACACCCGGCCTCCGCCCGGCCTCTGGGCTGGCCCTCCCCGCCCCCAGGGCGGGACAGGCAGGCTCAGCTCAGGAGCGTGGGTCTGCCTGCCTGCCCCACACGGCCGGGGCAGGGGGGTGGCTGCGGCCACAGCGGGCTCCCAGGGTCCCACCCGCCGACCGCCTCGACTTCCCGGGCCGGGGCCGGGGCCAGGCTAATCCACGGCCTCGGCCTCCCAGCACGGGGCCGGGATCAGCCTCCGGGGCTGGGGTCTTCTCCGCCCCACCGGCGGCTTCCCAGGGCCGCGGTAGGGTCCTCCCCCGCCAGCAGCCTTGGCTTCTTTCCTTCCTCTTTCTTCTTTCTCTTTCTTTTTTCTTTCTTTCTCTTCCTTCCTTCTTTCTCTCCCTTTCTCTTCCTTCCTTCTTTCTCTCCCTTTCTCTTCCTTCTCTCTTTTTTCTTTCCTTCTTTCTCTCCTTTGCTTTTCTTTTTCTTTCCTTCTTTCTCTTTGCCTTCCTTCTTTTTTCTTTCTTCCTCTCTTTCTCTTCCTTTCTCTTTTTTCCTTCTTTGTCTTCCGTTTTCTTTCCTTCTTTTTTCTTTCTCTTCTTTCCTTCCTCTTTCTCTTCCTTCTTTCCTCTTCTTTCCTTCTTTCTTTTTCTCTTCCTTCCTTTTTTTCTCTCTCTCTTCCTTTCTTCTCTCTTTTCCTTCCTTCCTTCCTTCCTTCCTTCCTTCCTTCCTTCCTTCCTTTTTAAAAAAAAACTTTTAAAAAATTAATTTTAAATAAAAACCTTTCTAAAAATTAAATTTCAATTCAAAATTCATTCAAATTCAATTAAACACAATTAATTAATTCTATTTACAATTATTTTAACTTCAATTAATGCCTATAATTTCTGTCGTGTGAGTTTACACAAAAATTTTATTCAGAAAAAGTTTTGCACATGGCTTGAAAATTTTGCACACAAGCCGCCAAACCTTAGAGGGAACATTGGTCTCAAAGCAAGAATAGCTCTAAAGCTCAGTTGGGCCCTTTCCAGCAAAGCGATACGGTTATGTCATCATATCAATGTAAAAATGACTCCCACAGCTTGTTTCCTCCACAGATATACTTGGTTGCATCAGGCCAATCTTGTGGCACTTCCGTGGCAGCTAACGTTGAATTTGTAAAAGCTCAGATAACCTTGTATAGTAGAAAGAATGGTTAAAGAAACCTATAGTTCAGCAGGTGTTCCCTTGCCTTCTACCTCCAGTGGAAAAAGGACTACCTCTCCAGGATCTGTCTTCCCTCTACATTTGCAGAGAATGCTGGGCCCCTCTCCCTCTCTACCATGGCAGGCCTGGAATGCAACTGGCCCTACTTCTTCAGGGAAAGATTGACTTCCCCTTTCAGCAGGAATTGGACAGTAGTCATCTGACTTCTGTATTGATTAAAGGATTGTAAAACATGGTTTAAAACAATAGATTTAGGGTGTTGAATCTGCTTTAGCTTCACAGAAAGAAGGGTGAGGGGTGACTTGATCACGCTTTGCTACCAGGGTGTAAACTGTTGCCAAAGAGCACTTCAGTCTATCAGACAAAAATACAAAAAGTTGAAACTAGACAATTTTAAAAACAACGAGAGTTCTGTGGCACCTTATAGACTAACAGATTTTCTTCGGCATCAGCTTTCGTGGGCTAAAACCCACTTCGTCAGATCTGATGAAGTGGGTTATAGCCCACGAAAGCTGATGCTGAAGAAAATCTGTTCGTCACTAAGGTGCCACAGGACTCTCGTTGTTTTTGCTGTACACAGACTAACACGGTTACCCCTCTAGACAATTTTAGAATGCAAATAAAGCACAGTTTTTTAATAGTGAAGGGAATATACCACAGTCCTTGACAAATTATTCCCGATCTTGATTTTCTATGATTTTGGATTTTTTTTTCCTGAAATGTAGGTTCTAGTTTAAACAGAGCTTAATTCAAGAAAGTCCAATGGTCGGTGTAACATAGGCGGTTGAACTAGATGATCAGAAAGTAATTATCTGATCTTAGAATCCATGAAATTCTGTCTTGAGAAAAATGACATCAATATTCTAAGAGCCTGGAATAGCTGTAGATTCTACACAAAGATATGGAGTAGATGGTCTAACAGATACTTTTCTTTAAAATTATGTGATTCTGTTGGCTCTTCAATGATGTGTGATTCTTTCTGTTGCTCTGCCTGGCTGCCCCATTGGCTACGAGTTCAGTTGCCTATGTAGATATCTTACAAAAGTGAGGAAATGCCATTTGTTTGTAATAGCTTGATCTCAGTACAACTATGATTTGCATCATGAGCAAGTTATACTTGTCCTTAAATTCAAGTGCATATATTTAATCCCCTTGTTTTAGGATAGTCTGGGTTATTCACAGATGCGGATTTTGTATTTCTCTTTTACATCAAATCTGTGCAGTGCTGTGAAAACTAATTGGGATCACAGACTTTAATAAAGTATTTTCAGATTTTTTTTTTAAGTACCAAAAAGAGCCCCTGGCTTGTCTATCTGACATGACCCCTTAGTCTGTGGAAGGAAAGAGCCTTCATAAAAGATCCATTGGACTGTAAAGCAGAGAAAAGCCTGAGGGAAATGTCCCTGGTTTCGAGAAAGTTCTTTCACACAGTATCTTGTGCAGCTTTGGTATGCGCATGGGCTAATCTGTCAATATCTTTTTGGTGATGAGGTGCTTGGTACCGAATACCCCACTACAGTTACCGTATCTCCCTGCCCAGTCTTTGATTATTCAATCCAAAACTGCATTATCTTTCTTTGCATCCATATCAAATGGGCACACATGCTATGTCTGTGCAGCCATTTCATATATCTGGCTACTGTCACCCCATGGTCTCTCTTGGCATTACAGTTTTCAGGTTTTTGCTTCCTGGTTGACTGTTCTTTTGTTACTTCCTTTCTACAATCTAATTTCTGTCACTGCCCTTACACTATTTCTCTGTTTGCTCTTAAATAGGCAAAGAACAAGTTAAAAATTACTTAGACAAGTTAGATGTCTTCAAGTCACCAGGACCTGATGATATGCACCCTAGAATACTCAAGGAGCTGACTCAGGAGATATTTGAGCGATTGGCTATTATCTTTGAACAATCATGGAAGACTGGAGTGTTCCCCGAGGATTGCAAAAGAGCAAATATAGTGCCCATCTATAAAAAGGGAAATAAGGACAACCCCAAGGAATTATAGACCAGTCAGCTTAACCTCTGTACCAGGAAAAATAATGGAGCAAACAATTAAGGAATCAATTATCAAGTATCTAGAAGAGAATAAGGTGTTAAGTAATAGTCAGCAGAGATTTGTGAAGAACAAATCCTGTCAAACCAACCTGATAGCTTTTTATGACAAGGTAACAAGCCTGGTGGATAGAGGGGAAGCAGTGGGTGTGGTATATGTAGACCTGAGTAAGGCTTTTGATATGGCCTCACATCATCTTCTCATTAACAAACTAGGCAAGTACAACCTAGATGGAGCTACTATAAGATGGGTGCAAAACTGGTTGGATAACCACTCCTAGGGTGCGTCTACACTTACAAGTTAGGTCAACTTAAGGAGGCTTAAGTCAACATAAACTACTCCCCGTCCCCACTAGGCTTTTATTAAGTCAACTTAAGCGGTTCCTTAAGTCAACTTAAGGAAAGCTGAAGTCGACTTAATAACACCTCCTTTTAGATCGACTTAAGCGTTAAGTCAACCTTATTAAGTCGATTTAAGCCAATGTAGACGGGGAGTAGCCCTAAGTCACCCTAAGTGCCTTAAGTCATCCTAGGGCTGGGGGGATCCCTTAACTTTCTAAGTGTAGACATAGCCCCAGAGAGTACTTATCAACAGTTCACAGTCATGCTGGAACGGCATAACGAGTGGGGTACTGCAGGGATCGGTTATGGGTCTGGTTCTGTTCAACATTTTGATCAATGATTTAGATAATGGCATAAAGAATACACTTATGAAGCTTGTGGATAATACGAAGCTAGGAGGGGTTGCAAGTGCTTTGGAGGCTAGGATCACAATTCAAAATGATTTGGACAAACAGGTGAAATGGTCTGAGGTAAATAGAATGAAATTCAATAAAGACAAGTGCAAAGTACTCCACTTAGGAAAGAAATAATTCTTCTGCTCTACTCTGCATTGATTGGGCCTCAGCTTGAGTATTGTGTCCAGATTTGGGCACCTCTTTTCAGGAAAGATGTGGAGAAATTGGAGAAAGTCCGGAGAAGAACAACAAGAATGATTAAAGATCTGAAACGTTTGACTTATGAGGGAAGATGGAAACAGCTATGTTCTTTTTTTAGTCTGGGAAAGAGGAGACTGAGAGGGGACATGAGAACAGTTTTCAAGTACCTAAAAGGTTGTTATGAGGAGAAGGGAGAAAAATTATTTTCCTTAACTGCTGATGATAGGACAAGATACAATGGACTTAAATTTATGGCAAGGGAGGTTTAGGTTGGACATTAGGAAAAAATTCCTAACTGTCAGGGTAATTAACCACTGGAATAAGTTGCCTCGGCAGGTGGTGGAATCTCCATCATTGGAAGTTTTTAAGAGCAGGTTGGATAAGTACCTCTCAGGGATGATTTAGGAGGGTATTTGGTCCTGCCATGAGTGCAAGGGACTGGACTCGATGACCTCTCATGGTTCCTTCCAATTTCTATGATTCTGTGTTTGCAGACTTGAACAGTTGGGTATTATCTGTGACATACCTTGGCTTGCTGAAGAATACAGCTGCTAAGCAAATATTCAATAGA
The DNA here is from genome assembly GCA_007922175.1 of Pelusios castaneus. NCBI lineage: Eukaryota > Metazoa > Chordata > Testudines > Pelomedusidae > Pelusios > Pelusios castaneus. The sequence goes on from ML686111.1 coordinate 807,444, forward strand.
ATGGGTGGATCACACAGAATTAAGATTTTCAGTATATTACCCTGTGGTTTGTGAAGCTGTTAGCATCAGGTTATAGTCACAGAAAGTTAGGTTTTGTATTGCCATTGCTGTTGCAGCTGGGTAATTGATTGTTCAAAAGCCTCTCTGTGGAAGAGGCCAAAACCTAACTAAGCATTGACCTAATATATTGAAATGACTTTAGCTTCTAATGTATTACCACGCACCAATTCCATTCCACTGAGCAATTTACTGAACTGTAGGTTTTAATGCGAGAAGGGAATGGGTTGCAGTGTTTCCCAGTTCTACACAATCTACATCTACTTGCCCTACAGGGAGAACATACTGGGACGTAATCTCATATAGTCACTTTCCCTTTTGTGCACAAAATAAGGTGCGACTGAATAAAATTGTTTGAATAAAGTATAATATTGAAATCATGACAAATCCACTGCTTCACATGAATAAAGATTAGCCATTGAGGAGAGAGTCATTATGTTGTAGTGCATTTGACTTAAATCTCATAAAACAGATCTTTTGTTCCAGACTGATCTGTAAATGGAAAAAAGTGTCCTAGGCTATTTTAGTTTATGAATCATTGTCTGTTGCTAAATCTCTACAATGGAACATGGCTGAATGTGTTTTGACGATACTTCTTATTTACTTTATTCACACCACATTTAGCTTGTTTGCCACCACTGTTTCCCATATTGAGGCTGACAAGTCAAAGAGCCAGCAGAAAATAGCTGAGTGAAATATGATATCAGTACTCCTTGAAGTGTAGGATGTTTTTAAATGTCTCCAATATGGGAGCCATTGTATTATTTATTTTTAGTATACCCCAGCATTGTGGCGTCAACTGAAAGCACTTAAAAACCAGCACAGTGACATTCTGGCCTCCGGGCCACATACTGTCATTTTACATCTTTGTAAAGGGAGACTTAATTTTGTAAGATTAGGCAAAGGCTTGGCTGATGGATGTTTCTTTCAGTGTGACTTGAAGATTAAGGTCTGACTACCTGAAAAAGCAAGTCCTATAGTCTGTCCCCCTTTCCCCCCCACTGGAATGCCTAGCCTAAGTCCTCATTAGAGCACACATTAGGGCCTGTTGATAGAAGCACCTCATAAGTCAAGATAATTCATAGGGAGAAATGTTCTAGCATAGTAATCAGGTCCATCATCATCATCATTCCTAGCTCTTACATAGTGCTTTCCCTCAGTAGATATCAGAGTGCTGTATAAAGGAGGTTAGTATCGTTTTCCGTATTTTACAGCTGTAAGTCTTTACTGGTTACAGCCAATGCCTAGAATGGCATGTGGAAGCTGATGGGAAAATGGAGCAGTGCATGGACTCTGGGTGTGATCACTTGCACCACCTTTCTTCACTAAGTAGACACCTGCTGAATTCTACAGTAGCTAAAGTTCCCAAGTGACTGTCTTTATTTTTAATTGTTCACATTAACCCTCCTCCCCCCAAAACTATTATATTCATTCCTTTTTCATGAGTCACTTGTATTTGGGCACAACTCTGTGGCTAGGTTAAATCCTTAACTTCTGTAAATTGGCATCTCTGTTGGAGTCAAATGAAGCTGCATAAGTTTATGTTGGCTTTGAATCTGACCCATTATGTGGCAGAGACCTTGGAATTATGTGCCCTGTCTAATACAGTATCCCTTGTGGTGTTTGCGTAATTAGATACAACATTCATTTATTTTACTCTGCCCCAAAATGTTCAATATGTTGCAGGGTTTTGTGTGCAGAAGAAGTCGTTAGGGGCAGCTGGAGGTTTGGGTGGCTGGGCAAGGGAAATTGGGACCTGGGTCACCTGAAAGACGTGGGGAGGTTGTGGGGTTTAGCATATAGGAGGCAACTGAGGAGGCTTTCTGTTTTGGGGAGAAGATGCATCTTTTCTTTACCATCCTGTATTGGACAGAGGAAGAGGTGACTTTAATGATGAGGTTGTGGTTTGATTTCTTCCTTCCAACCTCAAAAATAGTCTTTTAACACCCCAATGTCTGCCATTACTTCGAACAACAATAATCATCTAAACTTGGTGTCTCAGATAAAATGCTCAGCAGTGAAAAGGCTAACTAATGAGATAACCCAGCATTAGGGCAGGAAGAGTTAAATATTTGCTCTGAAGACAGGAACTAAAACCGTCTTACAGCACCAGTTAGAAATATCAAGGCTTCAGAGCTGGGTTGCCTGAAAAGGATGATCTTGGGTCTAATGTGGAGAAGGGCTAGGATTTGGGATGAGCAATACTGGTAACTTGAGGAAAAAGCCAATCCTGGTAAAATATCTTGGAGTGTATGTGCTATCTTTCTCTTTATTTGTTTGGTAATACAGTTGAATGCCAGGTTAGGCTCAAGTTTTGATCCTGCAGAGCATGTTTAAATAGCTTACAGATGGTAGGAAAGTCACCAGAAAATGTTGATTTCTGTCAAAAACAAGAAAACTGAAAATGTATTGCATTACAAAAACTGAAAGCCCAAAGTGGAAAAAAAATGATGTTCTGGAGTGAGAGATAACATAAAAATTTGAGGAAATCAGACACTTCCTGTGATGTTTTTCACTTGGTCAAAATCCCAATTTTATGTCAAAATTCCAAGGGAATTGAACAGCACTACTAGAGACATACGCCTGATCCTTTGAGCTGCTACACACAGCTAGGTTCCCAGTGAAATCAGAGCAGCTCCACATGAGCACATGGGTACCAGCTTTGGGGACTTAGTTATTGTTTTTATTTATTTTAAGAAAACTTTAAATACTGTGGCACAACTCTATGGGGGCATTTAACACTGGTGGAGAATTTGTGCAGCTTCAGATTTCTCATGTTATCCACGCAGTCCTGTTCATCTGAAATCCTGCAAGCATTAGCATTGAGCCTAGTTTTATTCGTAGGAGCAGGACTCCCAATATGTGATTGTTTGAACCTTACATTTAAAAAAGGACATGAGTTGTTTACAGGCCAAACCTGGTCTAACTGTGAAGAGGCTGCCTAATGCAGAGACTCTATGAATACATTCTTCGTATGTGTCTTGCTGGTTTTTTAACTGAATAGTCCCAGGAAGATAGCACTCTTTTCCTGGCATTTATAAACACTGAATGACTGACTTAAGTATGTCACTTAAGTCTTGAACAATCCACTCAGAAGGCCAGTTGTGAGCCTGGATTTCAGTGGAATTGCGTCCATTAAAAACAAAGTTCAGATTTGATCCTGTTATGTTTTGGGGTGCCCCACAATGCTTGGCCATGGAAGCTCCCAACCTAGGCTGATACAACCAGCCTGCCAGCATGCTGGTCATACCCTAAGTGTCTGTGTGTAATTGGCTCTGCAGCTGTGAACCCAATAATCTATCTACAGACCCACTCTGGCTTCTATCAGCCTGATTTTCTACTTGCAGGGTGTCCCCAACACACACCCAGTCCCAGATTTTCCCAAAACCACATGCTCTGCAATGTCCAGCCCTCTTTGAACAGTTCAGAGAAATAATATGGTTCATTGTCTCCTTTAAGGAAATAAAGCAAACACACCAGTTGGCCACATTAACTGGAGTTGACATTCACAACATAGCACTGCTGGCTTAGATTAATAATAAAACAAGTTTTTTTAATGAAAGAGGATGGGATTTTAAGAGCGTTCAAGTATGAGAGAGAAAATTAAGGATGGTTAAAAGCAAATAAAAGTGAAAACTCACATCTAAAAATCGTAATCTAGAAAGTTTTGGTTCAAGGCTTTGCTCAAGGTAGGCACTCTTCAAGCAAAATGGGGACCCTCTGCTTAGTCAAGTCAGGGTCTCTTCCAGAGGCCGAGCAGAGCTTGTGCCTTCATCATCTTAGGTGAGAGAGATCACTTGGGGTTTTCTACCCCTTTCTTTTATAGTCTAGTGCACATCTGAAATGGATTATTCTGAAAGTTATCCCTCATAGTAAAGTTCATTCAAGCTATGAGGAGGGTGACATGGAGTTTGCTGATAAAGAAGGCTCTTTGCACTCCCCAAACCCACTAGTGTTTTGCTAAAATGCAAATTATGTTCCCTGTCACAGCCTCCATGCTGTCTTGATTATCCCATTTGCTATTTATATGTAAACTGAAGTAAACACACATTCTTTTGCTTAGGATGGGGCTTTCAGCATGTGGTAACAACATCATACAGGGAGAATTCATAACTTTAAATATAATGTTATATACATTTCATCGTGATACTATTGACCAGTGAATTGTTTTCAAGTGATATTTCACTAAGCGTGTTGTATACAAAGATTATTACAATAGTAGGTAGGGTGGAAATAGAGATGTGCTTTGGGTCACACCTAGCATGACATTGTATTTATTTTCTTAGCAATGTATGAATTCAAAACAGCAATAGAAAGAGTTGTATCTCTGGAGTGCATATGCAATGGAAATAGGGATTAAATATGAGTTTAATTCCACTCATCATATTAATCTACTGACATCAATTATAAGGAAGTCTTCACATCTCACATATTTGAACTATTGCCTCCAGGTAAAAATCATATTAATTTACTGCTGGGTACATAACTTCTGATCTTCTTAAAGATCTTAAAACATTCTATTTCACTCATTTTCATTTTTGCTTGTATGCTTGCCCAATTATCTCCTTGACTTGCTATCTCTCTCTTTTATTTTCTTAGCCAAACTGGTTTGAAAACTTTGAAAATTTCAAAATATTAATGAAGTCAGCAAATATTTTTGGTAGCAAAAGTTATCCATTCCCTGACCAGCCCTATCCTTCATGGTTTCCTTTCCTGCTGGGTCTACTCCCTCCTTTCTTCCCGTTTCTCTAATACTATTTCTTTTTTGGATCGCCTCTTTGTTTTTCTTCTGCTCATTTTTATGGTCATTGTCGTTCCCATTGTTCCCACTGATTACCATATCTCCTCATAACAGATTACCTTCCCTCAGGGCATTTCCTTTGTAATCCTAGACTTTTGGGCATTCTTTTTTATCTGTACAAAAGAATTAAAATTCTGAGTAAGTCTGGGGTTGAGGTTTTTACTCCAGATTGTAGCCCATCTATGTCAAGGCAAACACCACAGTGTATTCAAGAGGCGAAAAAGCAGTTTTTAGGGAGTTGTGGCTGTTCTTTGCTGTGGAGTTATTGATTTTTGTTGTTATTGGTGTGTGTTTGTTTATATATTTTTAATGGTCTTTCAAAACAAACTATGACTGGATTTAATAATAGGAAGGTCCATTAAAAACCTTCTTTATCAATAGTCTAGTCAATAAGTATACTGTTTGAGTTCCCAGCTCTTGTTGTTCCCAGTGTTTATTTCCTGGGAGCAAGAATTTATTGCAGGATTTATGCTGAAGATTAGTAGCATGCAATTTTTATTAAACCACATTACGCAGACTACTAGCTGCCTAGTAATATCACCAAACTTTAATTTGATGCTAATTTATGATACTTTTGTTCATCTTTAAGTGTAAATTTAGCTTAAAAGTGAAGAATGTATCCTTTCAAAAGTATCCAATGCTCCCTTTTTAATGAATGATTTTAAGGAATTGGTCATAAATTCACCTTACAACTACTTTAGTATGGATGATTTCTTCTTTTAAGCATTTGGCATCCTCTGACGACAACCCCTGCAGTGGAAAACTATCTTAAAATAAATGCAGCTGACTTGCTGCACAGTTGTGAATGACACTGCATTTAATTATTAATAAGTGAAGGAGCTTTGTCTCTTCCTACTGGGTTCTGCGTATAATTCATGGATCATAAACCTACTCTGAAATCTAGGGAAAATTAAATTTTATTGAGCGAGAGAGGATGGTGAGCGATTTTATTTGCTCATAACAAGCCCTTGTATTTACATGTTCCCCCCCAAAATATATTAAAGAGAAAATCTAGAATGACTAATTAGCTGTCTTTCAGTAATGCATTGTTACCAGTTCTTGAAAGTCTATTTCCTAGTTCAGCAGAATAAAGATAGTTCTTAGGCAAAGAAGTTCACTTTTATCTCTAGCCATTTTTTGTTCTTTTAATATATTTGGGGGGGGGAGGTTGTTTTGTTTTGTTTTTTGATATATGGAAACTGTGACTTTATGCACAGCTCATTTCTTTTCTGTATAACAAAAGCTTGCACCATACATTTGAAAAATGAGTAACGTTGCACTGTTTTCTGTAAAAGAATAAGTTCCAGAATGCAGGTCCATTCTCTGGAAATCTGAACTACTTTCCCGTTATTTATTTTAAACAGAGACCAGAACAATACATTTGATTTTTGGCAGTGTGCCATTCCTTTTAAGAAACCTTTACATTCAGTTCCAAAGGTGTAGCCATGTTAGTCTAGGTCAGCAAAACAAACAAAAAGTTCTGTGGCGCTTTTAAAGACTAACAAATTTATTTATCACATGAGCTTTCGTGGGAGAAAATAAAGCGTCTGATGAAGTGGGATTTTCTCCCACAAGAGCTCATGCGATAAATAAATTTGTTAGTCTTTAAAAGTGCCCCAGGACTCCTTGTTTGCTTTACAGGGCGCTCCTAGGACAGAGGTCCCCAGACTGTGGGTCAAGCCTCCCTATCGGGCATGAATGAATGTTCGGGGGCAGGGAGGGTGAGTCACGGCCAGTTCTCATGAGGGGCAGAGAAGAAGTGCCACCCAGCCCCTCTCTGCTCTGGCTCCACCCCCTGTTGCTGCTTCACTTCCAGCCCCGGATCTGCCGCAGCTGCAGTTCTGCATCCACCCAAAGCCCCAGTCACAGTTTGGCCCCACTCCAAACTTGTACCCAGCTTTGGCCCCAGCTGCAGCTCCTGTCCCCACTTTGGGCCCTGGCCCTGACCCTGGCCCCAGCTCTAGAGTGGGAGTAGTGTTAAAAGCTTGGGGACCACTGCCTAAGAAGTCACTTATCCAACACAGGCTTGAAAGACTGGCAGTGTTGAAAGAGTTAATGTGAAGGTGACAAGACTTGATTTTAAAGCAGTTTATCAAGTGATACTGAAAACGATCTTGTATTTCTCTTTTTAGAACAAGAGCCAAGCATCCTCTACTCCCATTTTGTTCAGTAGGAGTTGAGGGATGAGTGCGGGATAAGGGCCTGCTTTAACAAACTTGCTGGATGTTCTTTTCCCATGTAAATCAACCGCAGCACTCCTATCAACTTCCACAGCAGCAGAAATGGGCTCTGATGGTTATTAAATATTTATTATTTCATACAGCGGTAGCACCCAAAGGCCTCAATCAAAACTGAGGTCCCACTGTGCTAAGTACTGTGCAGACATATAGGAAGGGAAACGTTATTCCAAATGATGCCTTGTAGCCCTGATAGCAGAAAAGCAGAGTTTTACTTCTTAGTACCACTCTTCAAATATTTTGTGTATAACATATGTCAATAGATGTGTAACGCCCTTCTGGCCAAGATGGAGTCTGCTCTGCAGGCAGCTCTGGCCAAGGAAAAGTGCACGCAGGAACGCAGCAGGGACAGTCCCCTTCCACCCCAGGGGCACCTGTTCCAAACCCACCAGAGATCACACACACATGCTGGGACAGCACAGTGAATAATGGAACGGGGAAGATTTATTTACAGAGGGAGGAAGGAGAGAACAACAGGGGAGATGGGGCAGCAGGAAAGCAGGCTAACAATTAGCACAGGGTCTTGCAGGCCCCGGGGTGCTGCAGGCTGAGGGCAGACAGTGAGCGAGCACAGCGTCTGCGCTCTGAGTTCAGTGATCCCAGCACAGTTACAGTCCGGGCTGAGTCCTAGTTGCTCCTGGTCGTCTTCGGCGCCAGGAAGTGTCCCCAGCAAAGCCTCCGGTGCCTCTTCCGCCGCTCTCTGCGACCACAGAGTGACGCCCTCCCCACTTAACTACCTAGAGCCTCCCCCAAGTCCCAGGCCACATCCCACGCGTCGTACTCACGGCCCCGCAGCTCTGGGCAGCCGTGTCACTGGGTCCAGCTCCAGTCTGTCCACGGGCAACTGCTCCCTGGCACAGTGTCCTCTGGCTTCTGTCCTGGGTGTCGCCAGTCAGCTCTCTGTCCCTCTCCAGCTTTTGGGCAGGGCCTCTGCTGCTTCTCTCCTCACCATGCCTCTCGCTGCAGCCCTTCTCCTTCAGCCACACCCTCCTGTCATCCCCTCCCCCCAAACAGCACTCTCTCCTTCCAGCAGAATCAGTGCCTCCCCTTACAGGGCAAAGGGTTAATGGGACCATGCTCTCTTAAACCCCAAAGGGGTTACACTCTCCCCCCTCCAAAAGAAAGGATCCTTGATGTCCCCAGCAAGGTGGGTAGTTTTAGTCCAGGGATTCCCAGCAGGAAACCCAAGGACCCCATTGGTCAGAAGCATCACCATCATCCAACCCACTGGACCCCAAGGGGTGGAACAGGTTTCCCATGAGGCAGCTCACTCTCCGGGGTACCCCAGAGATTTGTAGGTCACTGGGTTCCCCTAAACGATCATATGTCAGCACACACCTGGGCCTCCCTTTCCTGGGGGAACGTCTAGGCTGGCTGTCAGGTATTGATTGAGGTGGCGCCACTGAACATGGGGGCATGATGACAGATTCTTGAGGTATAAAATCAAGGGCATCTGGATTTAAAGTGGCTCTCTGGGGTATAGGGTCCTCTTCCTCATCAGGCTCTTGGGGGGTCCCTGCAGATTTGGCCAGTGGGGCCTCTGGGACATTTACTGTGGGTTCTTCCCTTTCCCCATTGATTTGTGCAATGACAGGAAGATCTGGTATGGTTGAAACCTCCCCTAGAGGACAACTGCTGAACCCTAGTTCATCCTCACTCTCTGAGGAGCTGGGTTTTCGCAAGGACCTAGTATATTTTTGTCGTTGGGATCGTGTCCAACTCGCGGGGCCGGGGCACTCAGAATCTGTGGAAACATCCTCATGGGGGAACAGTACTTGTCCTACAGGTAACACGTGATTTTGGTGGAGAGTTTTGGTAGAGCCACGACTGCCCTCCAGACGTATCCGGTACACTGGTAGATCCCCCAGTTTCTCCTCAATGACATATGGGTTTGATTCCCAACAATCTGCAATTTTGTGCTTTCCCTGTAATCCAAGATTTCGGGCCAACACTCGATCACCAATCTGAAGTTCCTGTTGCCTCACTTGTTGATCATAGCGTGATTTGTTCCTTTGATTTTGGTGACCGGAGGCCTGCGTTGCTATTCGATATGCCTCCTTCAGTTGATCCTTTAGGCGAGCCACATACTCCAAATATGTTTTGGGGAGTGCCCCATCTGAAGACACTCCAAAACAGAGGTCAACCGGCAGTCGGGCCTCTCGACCAAACATCAACATGTATGGTGTGTATCCAGTTGCATCGTGGCGAGTGCAGTTATAGGTGCGTACCAAGTGCTCCACGTGATGACACCAAGATTTTTTCTGCTGAGACTCCAAGGTTCCCAGCATGTTGAGCAGCGTGCGGTTGAATCGTTCTGGCAGTGGATCCCCTTGTGGATGATAAGGGGTGGTGTGTGATTTTTTTGATTCCCATGATCTTGCAAAGTTCTTTTATTAATCGACTCTCAAAATCCCGTCCTTGGTCTGAATGTAGTCTCGCAGGCAACCCGTAGTGAACAAAGAACTTTTCCCACAGGATCTTGGCAACTGTGGAAGCTTTCTGATTTTTTGTGGGATAAGCCTGAGCATAGCGAGTAAAATGGTCCGTTACCACCAAGATATTTGCAGTACCCCGGCGGTCAGGCTCTAGTGACAGAAAGTCCATACAGACAAGCTCCATGGGTGCTGAACTTGTGATGTTGACAAGTGGAGCTGCCTGCTTAGGCAGTGTCTTTCGTCAGATACACCTAGTACAGGTGTGAACATGGTGGGTGATGTCACGCGCCATTTGGGGCCAATAGAATCGTGCCTTAACTAAGGTCTCCAACCGCTCTACTCCCAGGTGCCCCATTCGATCGTGGCAGGCCTCCAACACACCTTGTCGGTACTTTTGCGGTAGTACTAACTGCTTTGGGTGAGGTCTTTGGGAATGCTTCTGCCCTCGATAAAGTCGTCCACCTCGAACCAATAGGTGGTCCCATTCCTTTAGCAAAAGGATCTCCTCTGGGTGACTTGGCCAGATATTCTTGGGATCTTTTCCCCTTTCCAATCCATAAAGGACATCCTTCATCCGTGGATCGGCTCTCTGAGCATGCTCCACATCTTGATCCTTTAGTCTGGGCAGCTGAGTATCCTGTACTCTAGTAAAATTTTGAGTAGACTATGGGTATGGCTTCTGGGGGCGCCCCCAAGCAGTCAATTGCTCGCTCTCCATTGGCTATGTAGTGTTCCTCCACAACAGAGACCTGTTGGCATAAAGCTCTTAATTCAGGGGTACCCACATGCATCCAATCACTGGGTGATAAGTCCTTAGAGTGAGGCTGACGAGACAAGGCATCTGCATCTATGTTTGTTTGACCGGGACGATACTGAAGAGTGAAATCATAGGCAGAGAGTGCTGCTAACCACCGATGTCCTGCTACAGATAATTTCGCTGTCGTCTTAAGGTATGTCAAAGGGTTATTATCAGTCTTTACAACGAACTTTGCACCATAGAGGTAGTCATGAATCCTCTCTGTCCCAGCCCACTTTAACGCCAGGAACTCCACTTGATGAGCAGGATAGTTTCTTTCAGGTGGTGTGAGGCCTCGACTTGCAAAAGCCACTGGTCGGAGTCTGCCTTCACGCTCTTGATAAAGTACAGCTCCTAACCCAGTGTAGCTTGCATCCACATGGAGCTCATATGGCTGGGTGGGATCAGCATACACCAAAACAGATGTCTGCGTAAGTTGTTGAATGATATTACGGAAAGCTTCTTCGCATTGAGAAGTCCAGCGCTTTCCGAAAGGTGCTCCCACATTAAAATTCTGATGCCGGGGTGACTTTCCCTTCTTCTTATCTGTGGGAGGGTATCCCTTAGTAAGCTCCGTGAGTGCATGCACGATATGGGAAAAATTCTTTATAAACCTGCGGTAATAGCCACAGAATCCCAGAAATGATTGTAGTTCCTTGAGAGTGGTGGGCCTTGGCCAGGTCGTTACTGCTTTTACCTTCGCTGGATCTGCAGCTATACCATCTGCAGACACTATGTGTCCCACATATTGCACAGACGTCTGGCAGAAGATGCACTTGTCTAAGGATAACTTGAGACCAGCCTCTTCCAAACTGTCCAGGACTTTGCACAGCCGATCTTCATGTTCTTCTAAAGTGCGTCCAAACACTACAATGTCATCCAGGTACACCAGGCACTCTAACAGGTGCATGTCCCGGACCACCCACTCCATGAGTCGCTGAAATGTGGCTGGAGCCCCTGATACTCCTTGGGTCATACGATTAAACTGGTAAAACCCCAAGGGGCAGATGAACGCTGTCTTCTCCCGGTCCTTTGGTGCCATGGGTACTTGATCGTATCCACTGCGGCGATCAAGGACAGAGAACCAGCGACTGCCATTCAGACTATCCAAAGCATCATCCACTCGGGGCACTGTGTACTGGTCAGGGATTGTCCGCCGGTTCAAAGTACGATAGTCAACACACATGCGCACCGTGTCACTTTTCTTTTGTCCTACAACAATTGGTGATGCATAAGGGCTCCTGGATTCCTCAATGATACCGGCTTGGGACAGTTCCTGTAGATGCTGCCTCACATCTTCCATATCAGCAGGGGCTAATCGTCTTGACCTCTCTCGAAAAGGCCGATCATCCTGCATCCGGATATGGTGTTCCACATCATGAGCACACCCAACATCCCATTCATGCATAGAAAAAACAGTCTTCCTCTTGACTAATTTCTCACACAGACGATTCTTCCACTCAGCAGGAATAGGGGAATCCCCAAACCAGAAACTATCCCTTCCAAAAGATTTAGCTTTGGTCTCCTCTTGGTCCATTTGTTGGTATGCGGCTTTACATAAAGCATGCATTGGCAACTTCTGCAGATAGTTCTTGTCCGCCATCTCTTGACACTTTTGTGCTAATCTCTGGAACAGGTTTGCATTCGTCCCCAGTATTAAAGGTGTATATTCTCTTCCCTTTGGGTCTGGGCAGATCAATGCCAGTGTTTCTATTTCTTGAGTTATTCCAGCAACATCCTTTGGAAATCGAACCTTTAACAGGATATACCCCTGATAAGGGCAAGAGTCGCAACCAATTCCCCAGACTGTTAGGCCGGATAGGGGATGCAAGGGTAAATGCTGCAGGTGGTCTCGATAGT
>ML686111.1:819639-849412 GCA_007922175.1 Pelusios castaneus
TCCGTCAGGGTAACCTTGATCTGTGGTTTCTTCTGGGGAGATTTGGAATTTCAGGGTCTTGGATTGCTCCTTCTCCGAGCCCCTTTGGCGTTTCCCTGAAGCTCCCTAAGGGCTTCCTGCAATTTCTGAGATACCCTTGCATGATCCGTCCTTTCCTGGCAGTCCAAGGCATAGTGTCCATCTCTTCCACAGTTGTAACAAAACCCCTCTTTTGGTCTATTACCCCTTGGGCTATTTTCCCCTTTTTTAGGTGGCATAGTATGCACTTTCATCATGGCCACTTCTCGGGTCAAATCTCTCAGAGCTGCTGCCACTGATGAGGTCTCCTCCCTTACTCCGAGCACTGCGGTGGTGTAATTCCCAGCCTTCTTTGGCGGCATGACTGCATCTGCCAGCAAAAATCGCTCCTCTTCCTCATGAATCTCTCGAATAAGACTGTGAAATGGAGGTGGGTTTGGGGCCCGCTCCCTCAGTTGCAGTCGCCACAGCATCAATCCATCTTGTCGGGTGCCCTGAAGGATCTGGTCTAACCTAATAGAATCAATGTGTTTGGTGGGGATTCCTTCCTTCCATACTACCTGCTGCAGTAAATCCTCCAGTCTCCTAACAAAATCTGACAAACGCTCATGGGGCCCTTGATATGTGTGGCGGAACCGATAATACAGGTCCTCACCACTATCAGTATTGCCCTAGACATTCTCAAGAGCAGCTAAATAGTCTTGCACTGTTGCAACTGGTTGGGAGTCTTTCAAGGCTTGGACAATCTTCATGGCAGGTCCCTTCAAACTCTCAAGTACCCGTTTCCGTTTTTCAGCATCAGAGCACTCCCACTCGTGGACAAGAGGCACTGCAAAATCCCTCCAGGTCTCATAATCATCTTCCCCTGAGGGTATAGGTGTCACCCCTGAGAAAGAACGTAAGCGCTTGTAGGGTGCATTTTCATACATCGGCCTCAGCACACCTTTGAGAGCGTTCCCCAACCCTTTTGCCCATTCCGCCGGGCCAGGTGCTGCGGATGTTGGAGTTCCTCCTAATGCCAATATTAATTCCTCTCGTGTCCGCTTCTCATCTGCCATCAGAGTTTGCAGTTTCTGTGCCAATGAATCCACTTCCAGCAACAGGGGTGCACCAGCAGAGGACTGCTCTGGCCCCAGAATTGTCCAGGGGGTACCGCTCACTTGCACTTCTTTGGGCACCTTATCAAAGTCTGCTTCTTTGGAGTGAGTACATAGTGCTACCATGCTCTTCACTTCACGGCTGTAAATACGGGTGTGGACCTTCACTCTCCCCAGTATTCCCACTGCATCTAGGCTCTCCTCAATTTCATTGGGTTCCATATCTTCTGGGAACCCCGACACCAGCACAGCATGGTTTACTGAGATCCCTGCCCCTCGGCAAAGGTCTTCCAGTAATCCTGTCTCCATTCTGTTTCTTTCTTTCTTTTATTTAACTCAGAGGACAATCACTCAGGTAGTCTCTCTCTCCACTGTGAAGGAAGACCCAGGGTGTGTGACATAGAGGTTTGTATACTGCACTAGCCCCGTACGGGCCACCAAGTGTAACGCCATTGTGGCCAAGATGGAGTCTGCTCTGCAGGAACGCAGCAGGGACAGTCCCCTTCCACCCCAGGGGCACCTGTTCCAAACCCCCCAGTGTGATCACACACACACGCTGGGACAGCACAGTCAATATGGGAACGGGGAAGATTTATTTACAGCGGGAGGAAGGAGAGAACAACAGGGGAGATGGGGCAGCAGGAAAGCAGGCTAACAATTAGCACAGGGTCTTGCAGGCCCCGGGGTGCTGCAGGCTGAGGGCAGACAGTGAGCGAGCACAGCGTCTGCGCTCTGAGTTCAGTGATCCCGGCACAGTTCCAGTCCGGGCTGAGTCCTGGTTGCTCCTGGTCGTCTTCGGCGCCAGCAAGTGTCCCCAGCAAAGCCTCCGGTGCCTCTTCCGCCGCTCTCTGCGACCACAGAGTGACGCCCTCCCCACTTAACTACCTAGAGCCTCCCCCAAGTCCCAGGCCACATCCCACGCCTCGTACTCACGGCCCCGCAGCTCTGGGCAGCCGTGTCACTGGTCCAGCTCCAGTCTGTCCACGGGCAACTGCTCCCTGGCACAGTGTCCTCTGGCTTCTGTCCTGGGTGTCGCCGGTCAGCTCTCTGTCCCTCTCCAGCTTTTGGGCAGGGCCTCTGCTGCTTCTCTCCTCACCATGCCTCTCGTTGCAGCCCTTCTCCTCCAGCTTCAGCCACACCCTCCTGTCATCCTCTCCCCCCAAACAGCACTCTCTCCTTCCAGCAGAATCAGTGCCTCCCCCTACAGGGTAAAGGGTTAAAGGGACCATGCTCTCTTAAACCCCAAAGGGGTTACAGATGTTAAGATTGACAGGTCTGAATATGTCCTTTGTCTTTTCAGATAATTAGAATAAATGTCAATTTTTTTTATCTTGGTGTGTTTATGGTAAAAAAGTTGGCACCTGCTTATTGTCCACCTCTGCTCACTATGTCATGCTGCCTAGTCTACCACACAGGCTTAATTTACTGATTGGGTGTTCGCTACTGCCAATCAAATACACATACTTACCTCCAAATCTGCTATCAAGTTTATAGTTGCAATCTTTGGTAGTATTGATATATAAAAGAAAGAATTAGTTAAATTTCCAGGTTACTAAATTTCCAAGTTACTAAATTTCCAGGTTCTGTTTCCATCTGTTTGAAAAATAGCGATATTTCTTCATTTGTTTATTGGTGAACATATGTTAGATAGTTTTATTGATGATGAATGAATATGAAATGGTTGGAATGTCAATTTTTGTGACTGCCACTCTGTCTGCTTGGATTGTTGTATTTTATCCATGATGCCCAATCCAAAGATCATCATCTCTGATAGAAAAGCTCCCACTGATAGCCTTATTCATAGAATCATAAATATTAGGATTGGAAGGTAGCTGGATCGAGGGGAATAATTACTTACCTAGATCTGCTGGCAATGCTCCTGCTAATGCAGCCCAACATGCTATTAGCCTACTTGGAACACTGTTGACCCATATCTAACTTCTTGTCCACTGTAACCCCCATGCTCTTTTCTGCTGAACTGCTGCCTAGCCAGTTTGTCCCCAGTCTGTAGCAGGGCATGGGATTCTTCCGTCCTAAGTGCAGGACTCTATGGTTCTCCTTCTTGAACCTCATCAGATTTCTCATATTGTTACATTCTGTCCATTGACTCCAATATGTTGCATTTCACATAAGAGCAGCATTATGTGTACATGGTTTCTAAGTGTATTTCATATTGTTTTAACAGGAATGGAATAGCAAACTGCCGGATGAGGACAGAAAGTGAACAATCGTGTGGTTCTCCAGTTGTTAGTGGTGACCCAAAGGAAGATCACAACTATAGCAGTGCCAAATCTTCCAACCACAGGAGCACATCACCTACTAGTGACTCTGTTTCCTCTTCCTCTGCTGATGACCATTATGAATTTGCTACTAAAGGCAGCCAAGACAGCAGCGAAGGGAGTGAAGTTAGCTTCCAGAGCCATGAGAGCCATAGTGAAACAGAGGAGGAGGACAAAAAGCAAAACCGAAAGGAGACCAAGGACTCATTAGCTGACAGCGGATATGCGTCCCAGCACAAGAAAAGGCAACATTTACTGAAGGTG
This sequence comes from Pelusios castaneus, assembly GCA_007922175.1. Classification (NCBI taxonomy): domain Eukaryota; kingdom Metazoa; phylum Chordata; order Testudines; family Pelomedusidae; genus Pelusios; species Pelusios castaneus. The sequence continues at coordinate 823,298 of ML686111.1, forward strand.
AAAAAAGTACCAAGTGACACACTGCCTCTTAAAAAGAGACGTACAGAAAAGCCCCCAGAGAGTGATGACGAGGAGATGAAAGAAGCAGCGGGATCGCTCCTGCATTTAGCAGGAATTCGGTCCTGTTTGAATAACATCACCAATCGGACGGCAAAGGGGCAGAAAGAGCAAAAGGAAACCACAAAAAATTAGAACAAATCTTGGATTTGTTTGAACTTACAAAATTTTGTTTCAGCGCGTCAGGTGAATTCTAATGATTTGTGGCAATATCAGCAATTTTTGGTTTTTTGGTTTTTCTTTTTTCTTTCATTTTTTTTTTTTTGGACCCTTAAGATTTTTATTTTTAAAGGAGATTGAAGCCATAGAACTCATACTGACACTCAGCTAATTTACAAAAGCTTTTCATTACCTGAAGACACAAAGTAAAAAAAGCCAAAAGCGCCATTGGTTTCTCCAGCTTGTCAGAAATGCATGGTTGAATACGCAGTGACATAATTGTGATGGGAGTACAATTTGGCCCTTGGAAATCCCTCTTATACTTAGAAGAGATGTGCATAATTTAGTAATCATTCAGGCCTGGCCCTTAGGTTAAATTAAATGGCCTTACAATTGGGTTTATAAATGAATGTGAAGAAAGAGATTTGGAGGATGGAGGAGGCATGTAGTTTTCACACCATACCAAGAACCAGTGGCAATTGGATACACTTGTGCCCTAGAAGTTTTTGGACAGCCACTGGAGGCAATTGCGCATACAGTAATGCACTGTTAGTGCTCCCTGTTCTACATGTGGCTTATAATGTGAAGACTGATAACTTTATGTTGTGGAAAATTTGAACTGTGTATGCAACGGGTTTCAGTGAAATAATGAGAAGAAATGGTTGGGGGGGAGAGGGAATTGTTAATGGTATCGTTAATCATTTAATTCTGTCTTCTATATTCAATTAAAAGAATGTTCAAAAAGCCATAAGCCTGAAGATTGGCACTGCGTGCAAAAAATAATAATAATAATAATATGGAAAACAAGCTATGTCTTCTAAACTGCCTGAGTGAAAAGCAATCAAGTCTAAGAAATTACAGTAGATATTAAGGAAGGAAGTAAATCAGAATCTTTTTCTGTGGATCAAAACAATTTGATCTAACTGGGGAAAAATGCTACAAAACCTGCCATTAGTATTATGCTGTATTTTTTAAAACAAAAACATGAGAAACAAAATAAAGCATATTGATGGACAAGAAAATAGAATACAACAAAGAGCGCCAATACTGCCCTCAAAATTGAGTATGCAGTTCATGTCAGTCAGGATTCATCTGTGCAAAAATAACATCAGTTTTCCAGATTCAACCAGTGTAGCCAGCAGAAAATTCTGATCCACATTGCATGGATTTCGGGGAAGGGAAATAAAAATAAAAGAACTTTTTTTAAAAAAAATTCAAAGATGATAAAGTTCTTGTAAGGTAAATAATGTATTTAGCATGAAGCATGAATTATTTTCATATAAATATAGAAAATAGAGAAAAAGGCTATGCCTCTAATTTTTAAGCCCTTAGGCTTAGAGTCTGTTTTTTGTTTTTGTTTTTTTTTTTTTGTTGTTTTTGATTTTTTTGTTTTGTTTTGAAGCAGGTGTTTAAGGTTTAACCTTCTTCAGGGACAAACACTGACTGTTGGGGAACTTACTCTGCAATATTAAAAAAAAAAAATCTCCACACTCTGGTAGGGCTTGGATGGTTGAATTATACTGCCTTGTCTGCACATTCAGCCCCCGCTCCCTACTTCTGTTTAAATAAAAAATAAAAATAAAAAAAACTTTCTGCCTGTACATGTGTAACATGACGCAATAATTTGAGGGCAAATTTAGTAGTGAGTGTGTATGATAGAATCAAGAGAATAACGGGAGGCTTAATTGAGGAAAATAATTTGGATTTGGTTCAGGGATAAGTGTGTCAGTGAATAGCTTTGCTAATTTGCCATGAAAAGAAAGGAAGTTAGCAAAGGGCCTTATTTATGGTGAGCAGAGATACAGCACAGTGTCAGAGGAAGCAATTCAGGTATGGTTGTGCTACTCTCCTGAAAATGTTGATAATTCGAATGGAATTCCCTGGAAGTGAGGGGGAGCTGTGGAAAAAAATACAGTCTCTCCCACCCCAATTTATGATGATGGCATTAAAATAATCCACACTAAGAAAATCCTGGAGGCAAAAGGAACATTATAGGGACTGAAAATCCCCATCTTTTCTTAAAATAAAATGATCTGTTTTTAAAAACTTGGCATCACCATATTTATCCCTGGTGTAACTGTTCCAATCCTCAGGGTTACACGAGGGAGTAATACAGCCCACTAATAGGAAGTTATGAAGGGATGTGATTGCCCGCCCAATGAAATAAAATAAAACTGTACATGAGGCATTTGGGTTTTTCATTTGGTTTAAGGAATGGAAGGATTGTGTAGTGGATTACTATGGTCTGCCAATATTGCTGTGCTCAATGGGTGTTCTGTTGTATAGAAAACATTCTGCAGCACAAGGTTGCAGCACCAAAACTTATTTCTTTTCCTCTGATTTACATAACTGTGTATCAGGACCCAGTGCCCTGACTATATTGTGAAATGAATAATAGTCCACGGGCCAGATGTTGGAGTCTGGGAGAACTTCAGGCAGCATAGATTGAGAAGGTGCGAGGCAAAGATGATGTAACCTTGCTGTGTGCAGGGTTGGTCCCCAGGTGCAAGTTAAAACCATACTAACTGTTGCACTCACATCACTGGCTGTCAATAGCCCTGAGAAGCAAAAAGCCACAGCTAGTGAATCAGTGCAGCATAAAGGTGCATCAGCCATATTGCTTCCTCTAGGTAGAGGCCCTTAATGACTGCACTGGGGTCATCCTTCTGTTGGCAGATAGGCCAATTCTGCAGCCAGAATCCATTGATAGTGCCACACAACTGCACCAGAAAATCTGGCCTCTTGTGTTTCATGGGCTTCTGGGAAGAGTAATTGCAAATGAAAATGCATTGACTTGCCCCAGAAGCCATTGTAATACATGTTTGTACATACATTGTTCCATCCCACCGGACTGCGTAATCTTAAATACAATTAAGAGTAAAATCGAGTGGCATCGAGTAAATTCAAAGCGATGGCTTACTTCCCACCTTCACCAGAGAAAATGACCATGGTCACACACCAGTGAACAAAAACTGCTTTTAGTCACAAAATTAATTCCAAGTAATTTCACTGACTATAATAGTTACTCCAGATTTACACCAGTGTAACTGAGAGCAGTAACTGATCCATAAGTACCATTTTCTAATCTGGCTGCTTGATTAAATATGTAATTATCACTAGTGTTATTCACCCAAGAAAACAGTCTTGTGCATAAATACCTAATTAGGCAGATTATCTTAAAATATATTATTTCTCTAAAACTTCAATAACTCCTTTATGGACTTGCTGGTAGATCTTTTTGTTGTAATTCCTTGGCTGATCTACTGGAAAGATGTCAGTAGGCTGTGTTTTATAAAATATTTTTCAGGACACATTAAAAAAGAGGAACCAGCAGTTTGGTTATGCACTAATGCCTCCTGTAGACAGTTCAAGATGGGCACAGAGTATAGAAGTGTTTAAAACTATCTGTTGTTTAAAATTGAAAAAGTTATTTTGTTCTGAATTCCTATAAATATAGCTAGTGACATTCAGTACATAATTAGATTAATATGTTTAAAAACTTGCAAGCCACCCATTTTTAAAAATGCAGTTTGTACCTGATTGACCACTGTAGTTTCTTTGGAATTTGTCCTGGTTCCATCAGTTTAAATATTCATTATTTAAATAGGAGTGTTCTTTGTACATTGGATTGGAAGGGCTTTTAAGGCCTGTCCAGTCTATATGTAACTAACCATTATAGAGCCAATACAATGCATGCTCATAAATACTCTTAAGTATTTAAAAAAACCCAAAACATTGCCAACTCCTGAATCCAATTGTCAACTCTTCTTAAAATCCTGCCAAAACTAATGTGTAATTGGATCATATTATGGACTTCATCATTTGCCACATTTTTTTTTTCTGACAAAGTTTTTTTTTGAGGTTGAACTCCTAAAATCTCTACACTTCTATTTTTCCCATTCCAGTATTTTTTAAAATCTTGCAAAATTAATGTTCCTCAAAGCTGGTATGAAAAAGGGACGCAGACTATCAATGACAGTTACAGAACTAGAGGATTTTTCAGGGTGGTTTATAATTAACAAACAAATCCTTACATTTTACAATACTCAGTTTGGAGGGAGAAACATTTGTAAGCCAGAGCTAATGCCACAGATTGATTTCGTCTGCAGATATAAAGGATTTAACCATTTGATGCTTGTGTGCTGCAGAATATTTGTTGTTCTTTTGTCAGATCATGTTGATCCAGTTTTTGCCTTTTAAAAATGCTAAGCACAGGTCTTGATCAGCTTTGCTATTCCATCAAATATATGTTCCTAAAAACAGAGCTTGATTCTGATCTCACTTGTCAAAACCAGGGGCAACTCCATGGCCATCACTGAAGTTAAAACTAGGGTTGGTGAAATGAGACACACACTTCTTTAGCTCTAGAAAACCATCCTGTGAACCTAGTTCCCATAACTAGTTATACACTAGTGTGTAACTCAGCTGATGTCCTTGGAGTTCCTCCTGATTTACTTTAATGGGAGAAAAAAATCCCTAAACACACTCTAGCCTCCTACATTTGACTGAATTACTGCCTCATTTTGAAAACCGATATGGTGGAAATCCATGGACCAAATTTCCTACTTATTTGGTGTCAATAGAACTATAATGGAGTTACGTCAGTTTACATCTGAAGAGAATTTGGTCCCAAGTCATCCACCAAATGGTACCATGGATAAAGTTTGTAAAAATACCGAAGGTGTGTGACCTATTGACTTCCATTGAGACTTAGGCTCCTGAGTCACTAATAACCAAAATTGTAAAGATATTTAGGTGCCTAAAGAAATCCTGTCTAGTGGGATTTTCAAACATGTTGGATGTCTTACTTTCCTTTTAAATCAATGAGAATTAGTTGCTGAGAGCTTTTGAAAATTCCACCAGGCAGAGTCATGTCATCTGCATCTTTAGGCACCGAAAGACCTTTACAAATCTGGCCCTGCATTTTTTTTTTTTTTAAATGCATCCCATGAGCTCTAGGTTCATAATAAAAGTTTTTGGAAAATGTGTTCACAATTTCAGACACAAATGCAATTCACTTCAATAAGCAAGTGAGTCAAGTTCTTTCAGCAGGGTCACAGCTGCCAGGACGCTTTCATTTTATTTTATTTTATTTAGAAAAGATTTCCTTTTTAAATATCTTCTTGACTTTGCCAGCGAAAGAGCATTTGAATCATACATCCTCTTGATTGTAACACAGCATCCTATATGTTGACAGTTTGATCAATTAAGTCTTCAGTGTTGTTCTTCACAGCCCTCCAGTAATATATCAAACACTGTTATGCACATAATGCAGCACTGTGATCTAATTTAAATAATACTTTTTTATTATTTATACTACTCTATGTAATATACATCAACACTTTGCTATATAACCTAAGTGATAATCCTTTACTTAGTTATCTGCCAAACTTTGAACTTCTGTTTGGTTTATATTCCAGTTAATGCAGTTACAAAGTTGTAATTACGTCTTTCCTTTGAAACAGAATGTGTAAATCAAACTATATTCATCTTGTGTGTTTCTATTTTGAGCTGGAGTTTGAGGATTTACACATGACATTTGGTGTTCTGTATAAATCTGCATACCTTTGTGAAATTGTCTGTTAATCCCCTTTTATTTAGAAAGTATTAATTGACAGTGGTTTATTAGGGTTTTTTGTTTTTACTTTATTTCTAATACTGGTTATTCTTGAATTAAGCACAGACTTGTCAGCTGGGTTGCTTTATCATTGATAGTGTACATGACCTTTATAATTCTTCCACAGTTCAGCCAACAAGTACTAGCTTCACTGACCAAAAAAAACACAAAATTTCTCAACCTTATGTGTCTATGGTGCTGTATTTTGCTGGTGTACGTTTAAAATCAGAAATGAGTTAACAAAGGTCACTTCTGAGTTATTATGCTAACGAGTAGTCTTTCCTCTTTTCTGTTAGCATTGAAACAGAGTATTTATCTGAAAATATATAATTGTTTTTTCTACTGTATCACATTTGCAATGAGTATAGCATGGGATTTCTATTCTGTTTGCAATGAGAGTGAAATTCATCCAAGGCCTGATCCAAAGCCTATTTTGAAACTGATGGGAGTGGGTTTTTTTCAGTTGACTTCAGTGGGTTTTGGATCAGGCCACCAGCACTGAAGACCCACCACTTCAGCTCAACATTAAGGGTTTAAGTGATGCAAAATGTCTTATGCAGGCATTCAGTGCTAAGGTGGATTTCACCTAAAGCTGATATTCCATATTGGATGTTCAGATGCTAATATGGATGATATATCATAGCTAGAAATTGGACTCCATCCTTCCATTATTGTGGCCTGAAATTCCAATACCTTTTTTTTTTTTTCTAGTTCAAATAAAACTGAAATTTAGTGCATTTTTAAGTTAATTGACCATTGTACATTTCCTGAGTATGTGTGTGGGACAACAGTTAAAGGTAATACCTGCATTTGATAACCAATTCCATGCCTGTATCATTCACACTCACTACTTAAAACTGTCATCATGTAAAATGTGGAGGGAATGATTTGTGTGTGTATGAAAAGCATTATAAACTTGTACATTTTTATATTCTGATTCTGTAATATTTCTGAAATATTTTGTTTTACAGAGAAAAGTGATAAAGCAATCAAAAAGACCAAGAGGTTTAATTTCAATGCTTAAGGGTCACATGACCTTAACTGGCCAATAAGTTTAGTACAGTAATAAGAAGCCAATTTTTTTTCTGTACTTGGCATATAAAACTGCCAATTTCATGAATATTAAAATGAGAACTGTGATGGGGGATTAAACAGTGATGTTAAGTTGTATTTGTGTTTACCTAAATGAGCAGTCCGAAGGCAAGTGCAATCAGCCGAGCTTTAGGAAATTTGAAAGTGTTGATTTAGAAGCATACTTGCATTTTACATTTTCTTGATGTGTAATCATATTGCCAAAGACAAACTATTTCATCAATTATTATTGTAAATAACACTTTCCCAAAACCTACCATAAAGTTTCTGTGATGTATTGTCTTCCAGTTGCAATAAAAATTACTGAGTTGCATCAATTGAATAAGTGTAGTTTTGTGTGCACTTGCTTTAAAATATATTTAAATATTAAACAGTAATAGTTAATATTTTTAAACACTAATTGTTACATAATTTTATTGTTGAATATGAATAAATTATACCCGTGGTAGGATCCCTTTTGCACATTCACTTTACTAGATGCCAGTGAATTGCTAATGTGCAATTAAATAAGATATATAGAATTTTTCACCTTGTTAAAAAGACAATCGCCCTGATTCTCCTCTCATATCAGTTTTATGCAGATGTAACTCTCTTCATTGGAATTATTCCTGCTTCACATCCAGCTAAGCCAGAGGAGAATCCAGACATGTATCAGATGATACTACGTTATCAAGAATGTTGTCTTGTAACTGATGCATTTGCTGTCCCTCAACCAGAGTCTGATCTCATTTACTCCAGTGCAAATCCCAGGTCACTTAAATGACCCTTCCTGCTATTTCTAGGACTCCTGCTATAAGCAAATTCATATAAATCACTCAAGCAAGGATGTTCCAAAATTCATACCTAAATTAGATTACCAAATCCATAGTTAGACATGTAATAGGTGGCCTTATTTTCAAAAGCACTGATCCTCCAGTGGGTCCCATTTAGTTGGGATAGGTGCTTCTGTTTGGTCGGAACTTTTGATAATAAGGCCTAAATATGGAGTTAGAAATCTGACGTTGGCACTCATTTTTAAAATCTTGGCCTCCGTCTTTTGCTTAGACACTGAACGAGGAAGGGTAAATAGAGTTGTTGCTAGCTCTTCTCTGCCTTTACCCCATTATAGCAAATCTGAATGGCAAAATCTTATGAATAAAATGATTACTGGCTCATTCTCCATTTTGAAAATGCCGTATTTCCACAAGCAGTCCTAAATACGTACAGATTGAGCTTCTAAAAGATTTTTTTTTTAAAAATTCCTCAGCAAGCCCATAGTCTGTTCCACAACCAGTTATCAAAGACATTGTTAAAACTGGAGGGGTGAGCTTCCCTGTTGTACAGTGAGGACATACGTCTACTTACACTGCAGTCCCCAGCTGTCCTGAAGCATTTATATAAATATCCTTTTTCATAAAAGACCTTTTGTAATGTATGTTCTTAGTATTAGATATCACTCTGATAGGCATCTGGATCTGATAGATGTGGACAGGTATTGGGGGAAGAAGGGAAACGACTTATGGGTATTCACAAAAAAAGCCTAAAAATGCCCCAGGCCAATAAGTGGCTGGACAATTGATACCTTAATGTACTGCCTGAAAATGCTTCATTTTGTAACCTATTATCAGTAGTCAGCACTCCTGCAATAGAATGGGGAAGGGAAGAACCCACAGACAAGAAGACTAGATGAAAGGAGATCAGTGAGAAGGGAAAAACACTTAACTGCTTTGGTCTTTCTTCCTCTAATGGATGCCCCCTCCCGTGCACGGTAAGTGAAGCAACTGTTCGACAGTGTGTTTTGTAGATGGATTAGTGACATGCATGCAGAAGGGAGACCAGCAGACTTCTTAATTCCTGAAAGGAAACCTGCACAATCAGAGAGGACTCTCTGGGAGTTGTGGATGCACGAGAAAAACTAAGTACGCCTGGCATTGGCACATATGTTTCAGCCCCTGCTAGCCAGCAAAAGGGGGAAAAAGATGGTCTTGAGATTTGCCTCAGAAGAGAGAGGGATCCCCTATAAGAAGAGGGTCAGGAACAAGCTAGTTTAGGCCCTGGATTGGAGATGTGATTTCAGTTCTCAGCTCTGCTGCACACTTCCTGTGCAATCCGGGCAAGTCATCTAATCTCAGTGCCTTCTGTAAATGGATACCAGGCCTCTCTATATTTCCCAGTTGTACTGAAGGGAAATTCATTAATATTTGTGAAGTACTCAGATTCTGTGATGGTGACTGCATAAGTACATAGTTAGATAAGTCATGCGTTAGGGATGAAGGAGAGGAAAGGCCAGGTACACTTACACTTCCATTGTTTTAAAAAAACAAAGCCATTATATTAGCTGCTCAGTTGTTACAAGCCAGACCTTTCCCCAGGGGAAACAAGTCACGTAGAGAATCAACAATATAGATAGATTTAGTCAGTGAGGTCTCAATTTTTATTGTCATAAGGGTCTTCTCTGACACATGTAAATCCTATATTGTGAAAATAACTTCAGTAAAGCTAAAGCTGGTTGCATTTTCCATAGACTCTTAACTCATTTTTTGTACAGAGAAGAATCTTAATATATTTAAGTAGTCTCCCTAAATTCTGGATGTTCTCAGAAGTCTCTTGTGAGATTTGCCATGGTTTGAAAAAATCTTTGGAAAAGGGGATCTGAAGAATAAGTATCACCCCCTCATTCTACATTCTCAGCACCTCTTAGGATCAGGCACTAAATTAGCTGAATTAATGTGGTTAGAAATTGTTCTTGTACAGTAAGAAATGTTAGGTTTGAAACTGTTCTTTGACACTTGGATCTTGAGATGCAATATTAATCTAGCTATGACATGCACTCAGAGTTTTAATATCTTTCTTTTCCGGAACATTTGTTACACTGGGTCATTCATTCTCTGCTGCATGTCTCCTGTATATTCGATTATCCTTTCCTCCTATCAGGCTGTGGGTATACACTAAGATCCGAAAGGTGTGTTGTGTTTGGTTAGTTGGTCTTGGTTTTGCAAACCAGGTTGAAAATGGAACATTAACACACCAGGCTCCAGTGCCTAAAGTTGATGCTTTGTCATCTAATCCAATGTACTTTTTAGGGAACTGTTAATCCCCCAAATTCATTTTTGTGTGTGTTGGAACTGGAAATTAGACATCATTAAGGCTAATCTAAAGTTTATACATGAAGAAAATTTGATAGACTAAAGGATTATTTATACTTTGAGAGTCAAATAGTTGTGAAGGCTCTTAGATACAGCAGTTGGGGAACATGCATACGGTTATATACTTTGCTCTTCAGCCCTTTGCCACATAATCGCTTTATCAGCTTGTCCTTTTGTGGGAAGCTACTGTGTCCTATATCTGGTCATTAAATTGGCAGCACAAATAGAACTAGAAATGCTTTGTGTGTATATCCCTTAAAATAAAATGAAACCACACTTACCTGAATAATCTTGTCTTTCTCACTGTTCCCAGTTAACGTGATATCACAAGTCCATCATACAGGTTCTGAGCTCTTTATGGCAGAGACATGTCTCTACAAGTGCACTCTGGGTATTTCAAACTTATGCCATTAGTATTGTTAGAACAAGATGGCAGCGCTGATATAGTGCAGCAGATGCAGCTTGTTAACTCCACCTAGAATAAAAGGTTGATGGGAGTCTCTCTCAGAGAGAAGGAACCTGCAAGCTAGGACAGAAGAAGTCCTGAATGGAAACCAAAGGCCGGCCAATTTCAGGGAAGTTTAAGCTAAACTTTATGTTGTGCTCCTATTTTTAACCCGTTACTAAAGCCAAACCCTAGGAAAGAGGTGGACATTTAACCTGGGGACTCTGGCTTAGATCCACAAAAAGACTTAGGTATTCAGTGCTCAACATCACAACCAACACCTCACTTTTATACACCTAGAAAATCACAAGAACAGCACTGCCATCCACAAAAGCTGAGTTAGATGCCCAGGCTCATGTGCCACTTTCGATAAATAGTCCTTGGGCCAGCAGGTGAAAGAGTGGGGATGACTCCAGTGGTTAAGATGGGTGCCCACCCAGGAGGTAGGCGATGCAGGGGTCCAATTCCTCTGCTCCAATGAACGGGGATGTAGCCAGTCCCTGTTTTCTGGTTGGGCCCCTGAGTCTCTAGAGTGGTCCTGGCCAGTCCTATTTCCAGTTACGTAACCAGAAGCTTCCTGATGAGTCCCCAGTTGCTAGGCAACTGGAGCATTGGGAGGAGGAGGGACAGAGAGAGGCAGCTGGGTCCCTGCTCCCATAAGGCCACAGTGGCTGCATGGGGGGAAGAGCAGCCCACCCCCACCTGTCTGTCCATAATGCTGCCGCTTGCGGCCACAGCCGCTGTGTGCTGGCCGCTCAATGGTCGTGGCGGAGCTCGCGCCACTGCTGGGTGCTCCGGTGGGTGGGGCTGCTGGCCAACAAGGTAGAGTGCCCATCTGGGGCCACCCGTACTTATGTCAATGACTACTTAATTCTATCCCGTAGGTCGGGGATTAGAGCACTCCTCTGAGGTCGGAGAGCCCTGTTGAAGTTCTTTCTCCCTGCTAAGATAGAGGCAGGAATTGAACCTGATTGTCCCACATGTCTGGTGAGGAGTCCAACTGCTGCCCTAAAAGTTGTAAGGTGGGCACCACCTCCTCCTCCAGCCAGATTTTTCATGAGACCCAATCCAGCAGGCAACCTCTAAGCACCCTTATCAGATTGGGCCTCACAGGTGGATAGGTTCTCCTCCGTCTATCTTCCCCTTAGTCGATTGCTCTGGACATGACTGCACTGCGACTAGTCTGTGCCAGCTAAGTGATTGTTTAACTGTGGTGTAGGTGTTGGGCCCAGGCTGGAGTCCAAGGTGTTGCAGGATCCCAGAGATCAGTTTACAGCCTGAGCCAGAACATCTACCCTACAGTTAAATATCCCCTTAGCCTGAACCCTGTGAGCTTGAGTCAGCTGGCATGGGCCAGCCGCAGATGTTTAATTGCAATGTAAACATACCCTCTGGGTCTTAGACATGAGACAGACAGCTGGGAGGCAGCAGGTGCCAAGGGAATTTTTACAGCAGAAATGTAGGTGCTGCGTGAGTTTAAGGGCCTACAGCCATCCGTGAGTTTTGTGAAGGTGAGTCTATGTTCTCTGTTGAGGACAGGATAAGGACTTGGATGCTTCTGTGTGGGGCCATATGAGTACCTAGGTCCCAGAAGGATGAATAAACTGAGCCTGTTAACAGCATGTCTCTGTTGTTATGGTTTTTAAAAGGCCAAATTGACAAGGTCTTTAAGTTCAAACCCTGTCCACGCTGTATTCAGTTGCGCCCTCATTTATACAGCCACCGCTAAAAGGGCAGGCTTCAGCCCTTCATCTTTTGCTTTGTGTTAGCATAGTGTTTGCTCATGTTTGTCCAGGCAAAGGTACAGAATCTAGCAAACAACTTAGATGATTTTGTTCTACATACTTGAGCACTTGTATTGTGCCATAAAATCAAATAATGTAAGGGTGTCTCTGACAGGTCTGTTTGTGCTTTTTTTAAATTAAGTCAACAATGTGCAGGTTTGACCCAGTGCTGGGGTTTGACTGGGCATGTTCATTACACAGGTAAGTTTTAAAACTTCCATCTTAAAATTCAGCTGCTTAACAAAAGGAGAAATTCTACGGAAAACATTCCAAGTCAAACATTTGTCAGAAGTAATAACAGGCAGATTGTGCTCTTTTAATCTTATGCTGTTTGCCATCATTTTGATTGCCTGTAGAACGACATGTCTTGTTTGTATTTCTGGTTGGGTTAGGATTGGTTGCTGCTTTATATTTGATCAGTAGGGCTGGTATTCACTGTGCTGTATGAAATCATATAATGATTGGCTGTATAGCGATACGAGGATTACCATGCAGCAGAACTATAAACACCAAATTCTTAAACCTTCACTTACAATGACAATCAATGTTCTCTCTGTCTTTAAGGACACTCAATTCCCCGAGTCTTTTCCTAAGCAACTGTCATCCAGAACAATTGGACTTTTTTGGTACATTTGGTAACTGGCCCTTGAATTGCAGCATCTTTCCCTTGCTGAGACAACAGCTTGTTATCTGTATATTTTCAGTCAATTACACAATAAACACAGCTATACCACGCTACGTTTCCTGTGAGGCTCTTATTATGAGTACTAGTCACTCAACTAATCAGAGAACGGACCACTTTTGGAAGATGCACTTAAATTAATAATAGGTAAAGGAACAAAACTGTTCATTAGCTCCATCTTATACTAAGCTGTGCTTTCTTAGGATGACACTGCAGTTTTCTCCTGAATTCACCTCTTTGCACTGTCTCTCTCAAACACAGACACATGTACTCACTACTTACTTTTGGCAAAAATAGTGTCCAGAAAAATAAAATTCTTCAGGATCACAATGAAGGAATTGATAACTGCATTTGCCATTTAATTAGGAAAGGCAAACAGAGAGAATCATTCAAGTAACACAATTTCTGCTTTATTTATTTATTTATTCATCTCTAAAACATGGCTCAGACTGTGATGCAGGATCCTGATTTTAATATCCTCTTACATAATCTCTGCAAACATAGTAAAGAGCAATGTACTTCAGTGATTTAAAAATAGATTTATTCTGCTGTCAGCATACTAATTAATACACTTGGTCATTCCAGTCTTGTTCATTCACTGTTTAGTTACGACATTCACTCTACTCTTGTATAATAAAACAAAAATAGGTTTGCTTAATATAATATTGCAACAAGCAGGTAATCAATAAGAGAAACACACTATTGAGTTCCTGCTGGACTTTCCTTTTAGCCTCCTACTAATGCAGCAGTGGGGAGGAGTTGTAGCTGTAATGAAGTCTAGCTGCTGATCCACCATGCGCAATGGATCTTGGAGTACAGTTTGAAGAACTGTCAACAGCTACTCAGCACCTGGCACTCATTCAGCCATTTTGAATTTTGGAGCTTACTAAAGAAGGGGAAAGGGACAATTCCTTCTGACTGCTTAGCAAGGGAGAGGGAGAAGCTGGTGGCAGTACATGTGTTAGCTTTTTTTTTTTTTTTTTTGAGGTTGCACAGTGGTCACTCACTGGGCAATGGCAGGACACAAAATATTATTCTGAAACTGGTGCTCAGGAGCTAGAAACTATCCTACAGTACAAAAATATAAATCCTAATACCACATATATAAAGCCAGCCTGGCCTTGTCTATATGAGCCCTTCTCTGAGAAACTGCTCACCCTTGTGGCTCCACCAGTGGTAGCAATGGCAGGAATAAAAATGAGAGTCCTGAGGCACCTTAAAGACTAACAAATTTCTTCGGGCATAAGATTTTGTGGGCTCCAACCCACTTCGTCAGATGCATGATGAATGATGATGCATGATGATGCATGCATCTGATGAAGTGGGTTGGAGCCCACAAAAGCTGATGCCTGAATAAATTTGTTAGTCTTTAAGGTGCCACAGGACTCTCGTTGTTTTTGCTGTACACAGACTAACATGGCTACCCCTCTGGAAATGGCAGGAATGCGAAGCTCCAGTGGCTGCCGGTGTTCTCGCCCACCACATCATGCAGTTGTACTCTGTGCAGGTGTAGAAGACCTACTAGAGAAAATGCCATTGGCTTCCTGGATTCTTAGCTAACCAGGGCTACCATCACCTACAACCCTTGGTGACGCTGCACTGATATTAACAATCGTGGGAACTTTCTCAGCAAAAAAGGTGGGTGTAGAGACAGCATGGGTGATAGTGGCATGGGGTGCTGGGTCAAGTGTGGGCCTGTTTTGTGGCACAGCTTTCTTAAGTGCCTCTCAACACACTGCTGCACATGTCTGGGTGCTCAGTGAAGCATGGCCCCCCTTTTCTGCAGGATCATGGCTGCTGCTTTAGGGCCCAAGTGTAGAGAACTGCTGTGTGGTTTTTCAGCTCAGAGACAGACATGACTGGTTGTGAAGGTGCATTTATTTTAGTGGGAGGTTACTTTTACTACTTAGAGTGGACCAGGGCTCCAGCCATCTCAGTGCTAATTGGAAAAGAGTAAGCATGAAAATAAGAAATTCTATGAAGTATCAAAAACCTTTTAAATAATTATGTTCACAACAGGTTAGGCTCCAGGACAATGCTGGCCCTGCTAGGTCTGACGCTGATGAGTACAGCCTGCGAGCTGCTGAGGACTGCCTGCAAAGGCAGGGTGCTGTGCCCTCAGCTCTCCTTGTCTCAATGGGGGTTCAAGGTGCTGAGCACTTTGTGGGAGATACCTATGTTTGTCAGCAAAATTCCATTGGCTTGAATGAGTGTAGCAATTTTGCCTCTAAGCAACTGATTTTTTTTCGTTAGGCCTCGTCTTCACAGAGGTTTTATGCACCAATTTAAATATTTAGGTTAAAGGTGTGAGTTTATAGTGAAATAGTGCTCCCCTACACACCCATTCTCTCTCTCTCTCTCACACACACACCCTTTGTGGTGGATGCAATTATACTAGTGCATATAATGGTGTACGCCCACTTGGGAATAACCTGTACCAATTATGAGCATCTAGTGTAATCACATCCACACTAGAGGATTGCACAGATTCTAAATATTTCAGTATAACATCACACCACTAACCCATTATTTAAATTGGTACAAAATCTTAATTGAAAAATATAGTGGGCACTTTAGCAGCAATGAATATCCCACCTTGCACGGCTAACCCCAGGAGCTAGTGATGCCATATTCAAAGTACTTGATGCACTCGACACATACCAGCATAACATTTTCCTCATTATATCCATTCATAACATTAGACCCAAATGTAAGTTCATTTACATAGTCATAAGGATCTGATCTGCTCTTGTTTACACAGGTTATACATCAGTGTAACTCCATTGACTTATTCCAAAGAGCGAGGCATGTTAGTCTAGTTCAGCAAAGCAAACAAGGAGTCCTGTGGCACTTTTAAAGACTAACAAATTTATAAATAAATACATTTGTTAGTCTTTATAAATGCCCCAGGACTCCTTGTTTGTTCCACTGACTTAGTGGAGTTAGTCCTGATTCACACCAAGGTAAGTGAAAGCAGAATTAGGACTCTCCAAGTTATTGTGTTTGTTCTAAGCACTCCACATGAGAAATATTGATTCCTGGGTACATATAGCATTAGGAGATGCTTTCTCTTCTGGAAAACATCCCTTCAATTTTTCTTTCTTCACTTTTTCCCTTAGTTTGGTCTTTGTCCCACATTTCAATCTTTGTAGGTTGACAGATTCAACTAGAAAATTGGGGCAGGTAGCTGCTATTGCTAGTTTTGTGTAGGCACAATACGTCTACACTGGAGCCTTAGGTCAAATTAAGGAAGAATAAGTCGACCTACAGACCGCTGCATCCACATTGGTCTTGTATTAAATCGACTTAAGTGCTTCCTTAAGTTGATATAATAACAGCAACTCTTATGGTCGACTTAACGCTTAACTCGACCTTATTAAGTCAACTTAAGCCAGCATAGACGGGGAGTGCCCTTAAGTTGACCTAATTGTGCTGGGCCTGGTGGCCAATGTGGGACAGCTACCCACAATGCACCACTCCTCCGTTGACCTAGCACCTGCCAGTGTGAATGCAGGCAGTTGACAGGAGTTTTCAATGTGAACTCTCTAAGTTGACTAACAGAGCCTCCAGTGTAGACATACCCAAGGAAGCTACTTGAAAGAAGAGCCTTAAATACCCTCATACCTAACCCTGGGACTGTGGAGTGTGACTTCCTGGAAATGGCCTACCTTCCTAAGGCTCTAAGTTTGCCTTAGGAAAATAGAAAAGTAAAGCAATGTGAAAGAACTGGGGATTGTTAAAATTTGGTGAACAAGAGGGCGAATTGCCTCAGCATTTAACACACCCAAAGAGAGAGAAGCTGTTTGCTTGTCCTAATGTTTTATCACTCCCCTCAAATAAGGTTGCAATAAAATTAACATTCTGTGACCATGTATCTAACTGGAAATAAATCACTCATCTCCATCAGGCTGGTAATATCATCAGTTTTTGTTCACAGTAAGCTGGTAGATGAGACTGGGAAGCACTGGTCTGTATGTTAACTTGAAGCCAAAGCAATAAGGCCTGGACATGGGTTCACACACTCAACAAATAGCAAAGGCTTTAAAGAATGTGTCGTGGCCTTTCTTCAGGCTTAAGTAGGGGGGGAAATAGGATAAATTATTCAGGCAGGTTTTCTAAGCACCTGCTCTTGAAACAGTCGAGTAATAGCGTGCATCTAGCTGCAGCTGAGAGGTAAAATTATAATGACTTCTGCTGCAAGGTTCAGCAACCGATTAAAAGATTATTTGTTCACAGGCAGAAAGAATTTGCATCTGTTTTAGTATCTCTGGTAGTTTAGGGAGGCTATAAACACCAGTAAATAACCTTGGGAGGTGGGCATAGGGTTCACTTCAAGATGTGTAAGTAAGTGATGGGAAAGCATTTCTTTCACTATCAAGAGAGACTTCTCCAAGACACTTATACGGTAAGATGTTACCAGTACTCTGCTCCTGTTTGATGGTTATGTCTTACTGTTATGAATCATGGATTACTTATTTATTTCCTTTAAATTCTCTTCATGATGTCAAGCTGTATATGGCCTGTCCTGAAGGGCTAGTGGTAAATTTGTCAGACTTAATTGCCATTTTTATCCATAATCTTTTTCTCCCAGGCTCAGAGTGCCACAGTGCACACAGTCCCCAAGGAGAGTTAAGTATTCTGTGTCTCTCAATGACAGCCCCTACGGATGATGAAGATCTGGAACCAGTGGACGACAGGGAAAGTTGAAAGATATTTGGCCCCACTTTGGACAGAATTTACTTGTTGGGGATACAGGTCCCTATATCTCTCGAGCAGGAAGAAAGAATAACTTTTCTATACAATCTGAGAGAGGCTTTTGTAAGAGTGAGACTGTGTCTTGTTTTGGAATTTTCACAAATCTTTTTCTGAAATCACTGATAAGCTTTCTACCTCTATAAACTCGGATGCTTTGTGCCAAGATGAACAGTAAGGATTCTCAGCTTCAAAAACATATGCACCTTTCAGGCTTAAATAAAATGTGATACCTTTTGAAAATAGCTAAATCACCCAGTTAGACTTTCCACTTTGACTCAGGCCCTCCTTACAATGGAATTACACCTTGCATGCTAGCCTAGAGTCCAAATTCCTGCTCATCTCCAAGCTCTTCTGCTACCAACGAAGGAGCAGTAAATAGTTAACTTTAAGAAGTAATGCTCAATTTTCAGCATTGCTGAGGTACCCCAGTTACTACTGTGGCATGTGAGGAGGGGGGCAGCTAAAGAAAATCTTCAACATTTTCTGAACTTCAGGATGCAAAAGATTTCAGCAGACCAATACTAATAGTGAAAAAACCATTTGATCTCAATTACTGCTGAGAAACTTTTCTGTATATAGGAGAATAATTTCATATTTCTAATAGTAATTGTCCTTGGGAAATGAATGACAAATTCTTGTATGTATTAAACACAGAGCTTTATTACTCATTAACTGTTGGCAAGACAAACTCTCGTTTCAGGTGTCAAATAACAAATTGCAGTTCTGTATTAACATTAACTGGTAGGATGGAAACTATGTGGATTCAGCTGAATCACGGAAGCTGTGATCTCTTCAGCTCTGACCTGTTAAGCAGGGCTGTGCCTGGTCAGTAATTGGATGGCAGATACCAAAGATAAAGTTAGGTCATGATAGAAATGGTGTTGGTAGTTTCAATATGTGGTGTGGTCTGGTATTAGGAGAGACCCCCCCCCCCCCCTTTTTTTTTTTTGCAGCAATGTAAAACCAAGGTCATGAGCTGTTGTACATCCTATCTGCCTAAAGTCCTTGGTTGCTTTATCTGACTATTTCAGTTCTCTTCATGCTCCTTGCCCCTTCTGTGGGGTTGATAGCACAAGTATATTGATTGCCCCTTTCCATCCTAGAGCAGACTTCATTTCACCAGTGGGCATAATGAAGTGATTCTTTGGAAGGTAGGTCCCTCTCTTGCAGACAGATGTGCAAGCAAGGATTCATGCTCTCTCATTGAGACCCATTGACATCCTGGGTTCCTACTCGCTTCTGGCAGCAGCCCGTTATTTGCTTTTTAAACAATGGGGGCCTCTCAGTACAAAGGGAGGCCTCAGAGCGGCTGACTTCTGTCTACAGCCTCTGTTCCTCTGTGGGATGATCTTCACTCCCACAATGCTAGAAAGAGCAAGTAAGAGCCCAGTGAGAGCGGCTGGGGAGATTTTCAACCTGCCACGCCTAATCAGATGGGAATGTTGTTAGACCTCCTAGCACAGTGACTAAGCAAGGGAGAAGAACAGGAGAGGGGCTGGTGGTATGTGTGTGGTCTGTCCTCCCGCTCCTGTCATCTGTTTCAGGACTTCAGAGAAAGTGAAACCAGCTCGATAGGGAGAGGGGAGACTAAGAAGCTCTGTTGCCCCCTGGAGAAGAAAATAAAGAGGAAGACCCACAGGCACCCTTGGGGGAAATAAAGAGGAGAATCCTTGCAGGAGGCTTCTCTCTAAGGAGGAAGAAAAGGCAGAGGGGAAAGAAGGCCTAGAGTCCCCAAATGGTGGGTGGAGATAGTGAATAGCGCCTGGGTTCTTTCCAGTTCTGCCACTCATTTATGTGAGGTTGGGCAAATCACTCAGAGCCTGATAATCAGCAGGGCTGAGCATTCATATAGCTCCCTTTTATTTCTCTAGGAACTGTGGATTTTCAGCACTACTGAAAATCAGTCTCAGGATCTATCTGCATTGCAGTAGCTCCATTGGTAAAATGGGGATTACACTCATTTCACAGGGGACTAGGGGCTTAATGAAGGAATTTCCTCCCCAGGGCAGATTGGCAAAAGCTCTGTGTGGTTTTTGCCTTCTGCTGTGCATGGAGCATAGCTCCCTGGCTGGCGGAGTCTCTGTACCTTAAAGTCTTTAAACCAGGATTTGAGTATTTTAATAATTCAATTCTAGGTTAGAGCAGTGGTTCCCAACCTTTCTGGCTTGAGGGCCACAAATATAATTTTTACAACCCTGAAGGGCCACCAGTCTAATTAATTACAATTTAATTAATTAAATTCAAATTAAGTTTTAATTATAATTAATTACATACATAAATATTTTTTTTAAAATTAAATAGACTGGTGGCCCTTCAGGTTTCTAAAAAATTATATTTTTGGCCCTTGAGCCAAAAAGGTTTTTTTAAAATTTTTAAAAAGTTTTTAAGGGTTTTCTTTTCTTTCTTTCTTTTTTTTTTTTAAGCGCTGGATGCCCATAAACACCCAGAACCTCCCGCGCCTCCAGGCCAGCCCAGATGGGCCCCCAAGGACCCAGGCTGGGCTCTCTCCCCTAGTGCTGATGTTGTGGGTTAGACACAAGCCCGGCTCTGGGCGGATGTGAGCCCCTCCACTCCCCTCTGCTCCTCCGGATGTATGGGGGGCAGTGCCAGGAGGTTACGGCCCAACCAGCAGAGCACAGCTGAGCGGGCCACTTCAAAATGCCCTGCGGGCCAGGGTTTGAGAACCCCTGGGTTTGAGGTTTATTACAGGAGTGGGTATGTGAGGTTCTTTATCCTAATTTGCAGGAGGTCAGACTAGATGATCAAATTAGTCCCTTCTGACCTTAAAGCCTATAAATAAATGATTGGAAAGACTGCAATGAGAATTAGTTATCAGAACAAACTGATATTCTTTAGTGCCTTTTTTGACATTATTTTGGAGAATAGGGAAGAGGTCATAAAATTTCCTTGCAAAGTCTTCACTCTTCTCAAATTACCAGCACTCTCCTTTCCTTCAGTAGTCCAGGGCAACTTTTCTTATCACTTGGGTCCTGTTTCCTTTCCTTCTGTACCTGGAGAGCCTCATGCTGAGGCCAGAAACAGCACGTGTTTGTCAGATGGATAACTCAGATGCCAAACTACGTAAAGTATGCCTCATCTGTCTCTATAGTTTGCTCCTTGGCCTGCTGCCAGCTATGCTAGTGATCATGGAATTGCAGTGGGAATGGCCTGAGTGGTTATTTGACAGGGGTTCTCTGATGTGTATGGCATATCAAAGCTATATCTTCTGAATCAATGTTCTCATTGATGTCACTGTATAATTAAATAGCACGTTGGTTAGCTTTATATTTGAAGATGTTCTTCCACAGAAGCATGTAAGAAGATCTCCACAGGTCTACATCTAGAAAGGAACATGTGGCAGGGTGGAGGTGTCCTAATAAGAGGTTTTCTTGAGTATAGAGTTTTCAGTGTGCCATGAAATGAGCAGCCATCAATTCCAGGTCCCGGGCTCTTGCTTTATGAAGAAAGGGATGTACTGTATGTTCAGATCTGTGTGTAGGGCTGGGCCTCATGACACAGAACTATCCCACCTTAAAGAACTGCTTAGGAGGGCAGTCAGGGACCCATGTTCCATAGCCTAAGTTACCATATTGAAATGAATATGGGACACATCAAATATTCCTTCCCCATGTCGATTCAGTAGTCTGAGAAATGTGGCCAAGTCAGTTATTTGCAGGTGCAATTAGATGTCGCATTTCCAAAGTGCACCCTAAGATTAAGCCTGTTTTGATGTCTAAATGGACTAAATTGTTCCTGAAGTCATTAGTGAAACAAAAAGGAAGGCTGGCTTCTCACAATCTGGTACTATGTGAAGCTACCATCTTTCATTCCTGCTGGGCTGGGAAGAATTTCTCATACCTCTTGTGCATCAGAGCTAACAAATTGGAGGCACAAATGTGAGTTTTGCGAAGGAATGCTCTAGGTGAAGAAGGTACAACAATGTGAGTCATGGGGTGAGTTTGTTGTCTGTTCATTTGATTGCCATGTGCTTAATTGCTTGAAATTTATAGTGTGATCGTTTTGGAGGGCTGTATGCTGAACCAAGCAGCCTTCTAGGCTAGGCTGAGACCTTACTAATGATGTTCTATCCTGCTATCTTTTGATCCCTAATCCATGTGAGGCTAAATCAAGGAGAACAGGGATTTTAAAAGTCAGTTCCTATGTGATCAGACTGGTGACCTTGAGTGCCTGATGTTGAGTGAGGATATTGTTATGATAGGTATCACAGAAACTTTTTAGAAGACAAATCTGAAGAACTGCTGCAGATTGAGGTGTCAGATGAGGAGGTTTTGAAATAATTGATAAACAATAACAAGTCAGCTGGAAAAGATGGTATTCACTGAAGAGTTCTGAAGGAGTTCAAAATATGACATTGCAGAGCCACTAACTGTGGTCTGTAACCTATTGGTTAAATCAGTCACTGAACCAGATAACTGGTCGATACCTAATGTAATGCTAATTTTTTAAAAAGACAACAGAGACAATGCTACAGCTTGACTTCAATAGTAGGCATGGTTGAAACCATAATAAGGAACAGAACTATCAAACACATAAATGAACATGATATATTGGGGAGAAATCAACATAGCTTTTGGAACGGGAAATCATACCTCTCCAATCTATTAGAATTCTTTAAGAGTGTCAGCAAGCATGCTGACAAGGGTGATCCAGTGGATATAGTGTACTTGGTCTATCAGAAAGCCTTTAACAAGATCCCTCACCAAAGGCTTTTAAACAAAGTAAGCAGTCATGGGATAAGAAGGAAGGTCCTCTCATGAATCAGTAACTGGTTAAAAGATAGGGGAAAAAGGGTAGAAATAAATGGGCAGTTTTCCCAATGGAAAGAGGTAAATAGAAGGTTACCCCAAAGGTCTTTACTGGGACCTGTGCTATAATTGGTGATAGTCTCTTCTTGTTCTTTAATTTCCCTCCTCTGCCTTTTCATCTGCACAGATTATTTTTATACAACTCCTGCAAAGAAGCTTTGTAGATGCACAGAAAATACAACAATGATTTTTGTCTCTCCCTCCATCCCCATCGCAGATGCACATTATCTCATTATATTCTAAAGAACCATCTTCCAGGCAGGGTACTAAAGATCCAATTAAATCTGCTTCTGTATCAACACTGCTCTTAAGCAAAATATATTGATTGGTGAAGCTTTGGACCCACTTTAATCAAGTAATCTAAACAGGGCTTAAGCTTCAAAAGCATGGTGATGCTCCTAGCTTCAAAGCTCCTACTTACATTGAATTAATTTATCTGGATGTTCTAATGCTCCCAGCAACCCTATGGATTATAATGTTAGAGGTTGCAATCATGGCTCTGATATTATTCCCTAAGCTTAGACTCTATCTATTATAATGAAAAGGCAAAAAGAGGAATGGGAAAGACAGAGAAAACAAAAGGCTTTGATTTTAACTGAGCAAGACTGAATCATTCATTTCTGTTGTAGGCTGTTGGTAAGGGATATCATAAGATGTAAATTAGTTCTTTCTTCAATACAGATTTATTCGGTTATGGACCGGGTGGCAAACCCTCATTTCCATACTCTCTCATCTGTAGCTGTATTATACCACAAAAGGTGAAACATTTGAGAGGGAGCTTAAATTGATCCTGAAGGATCTGTGACAGTACTTATAAAACACTATTCAGCTGAGGATCTCATATTACTTTACAAATGTTGGCAACTCTTGTCCCCATTTTACAGATGGGGAATGCAGGACTTCTGATATCTAGTTTGCACACATTGAATCAGTGGCAGGTCTAGGAACAGAGGTCATGTTTCCTTATGCCAGGTTACCATGTTCTAATCTGTAGACCACAGCACATCTGTATCTCCATATTCAAGAAACAAGCCTATAAAAACATCTTTTATTTTTATTAATATGATTGGGTCAGGTCATAACACTCTGATAGACTGGATGGTTCAGTTGTTCAGTGTACTAACTTCATCCCTATGAAAGTATAACCTTTGGGTGGGCTAGAATTTACCTCATTTTCCTTCCCCAGAGCCTTAAAAGAAATAAACCCTAACTTCTATGGAAAAGCAGCTGGAGACCCAGGATTCAGTCTTCAAAGGACTCTCAGCAAAGATTGTTCAGAGTTACCCTTCCCACATTCAAGTGCAAATGAAAACAAAAATAATGAGCTTTATTAAGTTAAGTATTAACTTTATAAATCTTATGATAAAAGAAACAAAATAATAATTACTACATATTTATAACATGATGTGGCTATTTTCACGTTCACCATTTCACAATACATTAACAAGAAAAACAAAATGAATTTAAACAGAGCAGTCCTCAGAGAAATACTATAAGAGGAAGCCTAAGTTCCTAAAGTTTAGGTGGAGTTCATCTGAACCTCAGTTATATCTCTGTTCACCCAGTCCAGAGTTGAAAGAGTTGAGTTGAAAGAGCGTTCCTTCCCTGCTGGTGCTGGGAGGAAGGGGGCGGGGCCCTGGAGCCAGAGAGGCCAGGCCCAGGCTCTGCACTCCACCCCTGGGCTGGTTGGCCTGCCCCTAGGAGTGGAGCAGGACAGGCCAGCCCCTGTTCGCTCCATCTGGGGGGGGGGGGGCAGTTGGCTCACCGCAAGGCCTCCATGCCATGCACCAGCCAGCCTGTTTCCCCCGTGCCCCCCCTCACAGACTGGCCAGAGCGGGGCTGGGGCAGGCCGAGAGCACCCTCTGGCCCTAGAGCCCCCCCAGCGATGGGAGAGGGGGGTTGGTCTGGGGCAGCTCGGTACCCCTGGGCTGGTTAATTCACCCCTGCATATAAAGTAACTCTGCTGCAAAGTGCTCCAGAGTAGGGGGAAAATATCTTGCTGTCCACTCCTGGCTCAGCTCCTCCCTGTTACACAGAGCACATGGGCTCTTCTCAGTGCAACTGCCGTGGTTGCTTGCTTTCAGGAAACTTTGTGGAGCATGCTTAAAGCTACCATACCCAATTTCAGAAGCTTCTGGATGCAGGCAGCTAAATTTGCCTGAACAACAGCAACCGAGCCCCAGTGGGTCTCTTAAAGAGATACTCTCCTTCAGGCACATGGGTTACAAAAGCATGGGGAAATACCTGGCCCAAGCAAAGTGCATTTAACTCTGAAAACCATCACAGAATTTGGTGCAATTGGACAGACTTAGAGCAAGCTGTCAAGGGCTGATGTACAGTGTATTGGTATATTGTCTTCAGAGAACCAGCTTGAGCAGTCACTATTGCATTCCTTCTCCCACCTCCAAGCTCAAGTGCCTATTGCTCAGTGTTGATCCTGAGACCTTCAGACGTAGGGATGAGATGAGTGATGGCCTCTATTTAAGTAACATCTCTGCTGATAAATCATGGGGCAAGCATCCTTCGTTCCAACTTACTTGAGCAGAGGGGATGCTAGATAACCTGAAATGGACTACTCCGTCCTGGTGGAGAACTCTCCTGTACAGTTGGTGTCTGTGTGAGGCAATTTATTGATCAGTTGATGGTGCAGAGTTGTTAATTGGCAAGCAAAAGATGGTAAATGGCATCTTGCCTGCTATTAATTTCATGAGATACTGCAAGTGCCTATGAGAGAAGTGACAAGCCTCCCAAGAGGATCTGGGTAGCTACCAAGGTGCAGCAAGTTGTAGACATTTTGCTACCTGTGCTTCTGTTGTTCTGAAGAGATGATAGACTCACTTGCTGACTTTCCTGGAAGTAAAATAACAGAGTCCTGTAGCGCTTTTAAAGACTAACAGATTTATTTATCGCATGAGTTTTCGTGGGAGAAAATCCCACTTTGTCAGCCACTTTGAAGTGGGATTTTCTCCCATGAAAGCTCATGAGATAAATAAATCAGTTAGTCTTTAAAAGTGCCACAGGACTCTGTTGTTTTTCTGCAATAGACTAACATGGCCACCCCTTTGGAACTTTCCTGGAAGTACTACCTTTGGAAATCGGTACATCTGGGCAATGTTCCCTCTAAGGTTTGGCGGCTTGTGTGCAAAATTTTCAAGCCGTGTGCAAAACTTTTACTGAATAAAATTTTTGTGTAAACTCACACGACAGAAATTTAGGCATTAATTGAAGTTAAAGTAATTGTAAATAGAATTAATTAATTGTGTTTAATTGAATTTGAATGAATTTTGAATTGAAATTTAATTTTTAGAAAGGTTTTTATTTAAAATTAATTTTTTAAAAGTTTTTTTTTAAAAAGGAAGGAAGGAAGGAAGAGAGAAAAAGAGAGAAGGAAGGAGGAGAGAGAGAGAAAAAGGAAGGAAGAGAAAAAGAAAGAGAGAAGGAAAGAAGAGGAAAGAAGGAAGAGAAAGAAGAAAGAGGAAGGAAAGAAGAGAAAGAAAGAAAAAAGGAAGACGAAGGAAAAAAGAGAAAGGAAGAGAAAGAGAGGAAGAAAGAAAAAAGAAGGCAGGCAAAGAA
>ML686111.1:849422-895411 GCA_007922175.1 Pelusios castaneus
AGAGAAAGAAGAAAGAGGAAGGAAAGAAGAGAAGGAAGAGAAAAGAAGGAAGCAAAGAAAGAGAGAAAGAAGGAAAGAAAGAGAGAAAGAAAAAAAAGAAGGAAGAGAAAGGAAGGAAGGAAGCAAAGAAAGAGAGAAAGAAGGAAAGAAGAGGAAACAGGAAGAGGAAGGAAGGAAGAGGAAAGAAAGAAAGAAAAAAGAAGGAAGAGAAAGAAGAAAGAGGAAGGAAAGAAGAGAAAGGAAAATAAGGAAAGAAAAAGGAAGACAAATAAGGAAAAAAGAAAGAAGGAAGAGAAAGAGAGGAAGAAAGAAAAAAGAAGGCAGGCAAAGAAGAGAAAGAATGAAAGGAAAAGGAAAGAAAAGGAGAGAAAGAAGGAAAGAAAAAGGAAGGGAGAAAGAAAAAAGAGAGAAGGAAGGAAGAGAAAGGGAGAGAAAGAAGGAAGGAAGAGAAAGGAAGAGAAAGAAGGAAGAAAAAGAAGAAAAGAAGAAAGGGGAAGGAAAGAAGAGAAGGAAGAGAAAGGAAGGAAGCAAAGAAAGAGAAAGAAGGAAAGAAAGAAAGAAAAAAGAAAAGGAAGAGAGAAAGAAAAAAGAGAAGGAAGAGAAAGGAAGGAAGGAAGCAAAGAAAGAGAGGAAGAAGAGGAAACAGGAAGAGAAAGGAGGAAGGAAGGAAGAGGAAAGAAAGAAAGAAAAAAGAAGGAAGAGAAGAAAGAGGAAGGAAAGAAGAGAAAGAAAGAAAGGAAAGAAAAAGGAAGACAAATAAGGAAAAGAGAAAGAAGGAAGAGAAAGAGAGGGAGGAAGAAAGAAAGAAAAAAGAAGGCAGGCAAAGAAAGAAAGAAAGGAAGGAAGAAAGGAAGAAGCCAAGGCCGCTGGCGGGGAAGGACCGTACCACGGCCCTGGAAAGCCTCTGGTGGGGCGGAGCAGACCCCAGCCCCGGAGGCTGATCCCGGCCCCGTGCTGGGAGGCCAAGGCCGTGGATTAGCCCGGCCCCGGGCCGGGAAGCCGAGGCGGTTGGTGGGTGGGAGCCCGGGAGCCCGCCGCGGCCGCAGCCTCCCCGCTGCCCCGGCCGCGTGGGGCAGGCAGGCAGACCCGCGCTCCTGACCCTAGCCTGAGCCTGCCTGTCCCACCCTGGGGGCGGGGAGGGCCAGCCCAGAGGTCGGGCGCAGGCCAGGTGTGCCGCGGCAGAGCCGCTGCCCCGGGGGTTGGAGGGAGCAGCGGGGGCTGCCGGGCTGCGTGGGGGTCCCTCACTGCTGCGCGGGGGGTGCGACGGCCACTGCGCGGCCGCGCACCCGCGCAGCTTAGAGGGAACACTGCATCTGGGATTGACATTATAGTCCCAGAATCAATCAGGAAGAACTGATTTGACAGGCAAGATTTAAAAAATCAATTCTGTAGCTTGGCCAAAAAATGAGTGGGAATGAGTGAGTTTGGTGGGGAGGAGGAAGAGAACATTGTAAATCATTTCTATAACATAAATTCCAAAGAGAAAGAATAGTTATTTAGGGTGATGGAAAGGCGGTTTATCCACAAGTTAATGGCATGAAATTAAGGAAAGAACATTTTGAAAAGATTATCAGCAAAAATATCCTATGGATGAGTTGTAAACTGCAGTCTTCTCCTGATGGAAGTGGAGACTCTGTCACACAGGACCATATAAAACTGGACAGACCGCTGGACTGAGAAATATACCCTGGATTCTACACCTACCTGGAATGGATTAGACCAGGGATTCTCAACATTTTTCTTTCTGAGGCCCCCGTCCCTTCTCAACATGCTATAAAAGCTCCGTGGCCAACCTGTGCCACAACAGCTGCTTTTCTGCATATAAAAACTGTGGCTGGTGCTAGGAGGTAGTAAGCAGGGTAGTAGCCCATGATCCCATGCCATAGGACACCTCGTGAAAATAAGTTGCTCAGGTGAGGGCTATCGCCCTGTCAGGACTTCACTCCTTCACATCAGTCTTGCTTTAGTGGAACTCCGGCTTCAGCCTTCTGCCCTGGCCTCCAGCGAGTTTAACGCCAGCCCTTCCTGGTGAACTTGCCTGAAACCTCCTTACATCCCAAGGGGCTGCAGGCTCTCCTGGCTGAGAACCACCAGATTATCAAAAAGGTCCCCCTCTCTAGTTTCTGATTCCTTGAATGTCACTGCCCATGGTGTAACCTTCGGGTGGGCTAAATTCATTTAATTGCCCTTCTCCAGTGCCCCACAGAAATCAATCCCAACCCCTATGGGGAAAGCAGCTGAAGACCCAGGATCCAGTCTGTACAGGACTCACGGCGAAGCTTGCTCAGTGCTACACTCACACATTAAAATACTACTAAAAACAAACATAACAATGAACTTTATTAACTACTAACTAAATGAACCTTATCCTAAGAAAACAAACTACAATTAACCAAGAACAATCCCTTGCATGAAAGATACCCAAGAGTCCCAAAGTCTGTGTGGAGTTCACCCAACTCTCAGCTACAGTCTCTGTTCCAGTGTGGAAGCTTGAGTGGCAAGAAATCGCTGTCCTTTCTTTGCTGGGATCCTCTGTAGCATTCCATGCAGGCTTTCTCTTCTCCTCTGCAACCAGCCCTCAGTCCCATATGCATGTCTGCAAGGTCTGTCGCAAATGACTCCTTTACATGGAGAAAACATCTTGGTCACTCCTGGCTCAGCTCCTCTCCAGAACACTGAGCACATGGTCTCCCCTCAAGGCAGCTCCTGCCTGCGGTCTGCTCAGGCTGCTGCTCTCCAGTCATCTCACTGACAACATCACATCACACCAGCAGGGTACACTGTGGAGCATGCTCAAATTGCTACCACTCCCTGCTTCTGGAAGTTTCCAGTTGTGGGTCGCTAATCTGCCCAACAACAGTAACCCACCCTCAGCAGGTCTCTCAGAGATAGCCTTTTCAGGCATATGGGTTACAATGGCACTGTCTTCTGGGGGATTATCCTGAGATTAATGTGTCAGTGCAAGGAGCAGAGGGTAAGTTTCAAGTATTTTAATGGCTAATAATCAGTGAGCACTGTGGCCAGACATGGGCCTATCCAATTTTAATACTGGAACATCTCTCACTTTATGGAGTAAATGGAAGCCTATTAAGAGATTTCACACAGAGTGCTTTGATTACTCCGGCAATAATTTCTTTTAACAGCCATTCAAACATTTCTTAATAAAAAAAAAAAAAAGTTCACAGGCTGTCTTCCCATTTCACAGCATATATCGATGTTCACAGGCTGAACTTTAACTAGTCAGATGGGATTTTAATATCCACAGTTATTAGTGCACTGTCAGTTTGGCTTTCTGCTGTTATTCAAGTGATCTCATTGCATAAACATTGCACAGGTCACATGACTTCACAGAGCCATGTGTTTTCCTTATGTATGTAAAATACCCATGCAAGGATGGATTTTGCTTTTCCTTGATCCCTAGACATCAGGAACTGCTGAAATTCAACCTTGTTTAGAATTGGAATAAATACTAATTAGCTCAAGTGGTGCAACCTCATCTTGCCCTGCCTAACACTTAGGAGTCAGCACAGGTTCAGCTACCCCATTTTTCATTGACTGATGAAGCAAGGCCACTCTTTCAGTGTAGACCAGACATCAGAAAACAGCAGTGAGGGAATACAGTAAAGTAAATAATAGTGAGGGAATAAAGTAAAATACCCAGGTATTCTGAAATCCTGTGAAGGGGAATCAAGATCTATGGATGATTAGGATTTGGGATGAAATGGATAGACCTGTGTGCAGCTGGCTCTGAAAAGTTTGCCTTTCCATTCCCAAGCTCTTGAGAAGAGTGAAGAGAGACAGCCCAGCTGATCAGTTTTGCCCTTGGTGATATAATAGCATTATGGATAAATAGGGAATGCGCTTCTCAAACTGCATGGCACAGAGGAAAGTGGACATCTGGACTCCCATTTCTTCCTTCCCTGTGCCCAAAATAATCCCTTAATACGCTCTCCACAGGAGAAAATGAGTATGTTCCTGCCTCTCGTGCACTGCCTGTCCAGCCTTTTTACATAAGCATCATTTTCTATTCTTCATCTCAGGACAGAGTGTCCTGCTGGAGCCAGTTGTTGTCTTTAATCTCTGAGAGTAAACACACAGATTACATTCCAGTCTGTCACCAGCATTCGGTGGATACCAGACGTGCTGCAGTATCTGTGCCTCTCTCTCTGCACTTTACTGATCTCTCTCTCCTGCAGAACATGGGACACTGGATTATTTCCCATCAGTGCTATGAAGGTGAATAGTATGCCCTTTAGGCTTTAATACATCATCTTGCTTCGATCAACTCTCTGCGGGAAAACAAACAAGGAGTCTGTGGCACTTTTATCATCTCCCTTGTAGACATTCAAGATTAGGAACAAATTGTGATCTGCAGGCTTCAGCCTCTCTGGCTTTTTTTCTTAAAACATCCCAGTTGGTATCGCTACTCTCACCACTAGCATTGGTGGGGAACAGAAGTGTAGTATGAATGCCCAGCATTTAAGCACTGAGGCTATGTACACACGATCAGATTAAAGTGCAACATGGCAATCGCACTATAAAAAACATGTACCTTTATTGCAGGATAGCGCATACACATGTCGCTCCTTGTAACGTAACAGAATTCTTTGCAATATCGCGGTGTAGCGCAATGAATTCTGGGCACCTATCCTACAGTTCAATTTTCCCTCAATCTGCGCTTGGAATCATGGGATGAAGGAAAGGAACCCAAAGCGCCATGCGTAAAATCTCAGTTTCCCGTGGTGCACTGTGTTCCCCTTGCGTCTTCGTTGCCAATAGCAACTCGCGCCTATTTTCAACAGTGCAGTGACGCACTACTTGTGAGCAATCACAACAGCGATAGCATGGCTCCTGCTCTGATCTCCACTGTCGCCTTCAGCATTCTAAATACATCGCGGCTTGTTGCTCAGTACGCAATGAGCTCCGAGTCAGAAGAGGACGCTGAGGAGCAGGGGCTGATTGATGCCATGCAGAGCAACAGCACCGCGTTGCTCAGCTCCTTCACCGATCATCTGCACACGGTGCAACACCGTTTCTGGTCGCGAGAGACGAGCACCGAGTGGTGGGAACACATTGTTATGCAGCTGTGGGATGATGAGCAGTGGGTACAGAACTTTTGAATGCGGAAAGCAACCTTTCTGGAACTGTGTTCAGAGTTGGCCCCTGCCCTGCGACGTAAAGACACCAACATGAGGTCAGCCCTAACCGTGGAGAAGCGTGTTGCAATTGCTGTCTGGAAGATGGCGACTCCTGACTGCTACCGGTCGGTTGCAAACCAGTTTGGAGTCGGGAGGTCCACCATCGGATTAGCCCTCTCACAAGTCTGCCGAGCCATCAATCGCATTCTGCTACGGAGGACGGTGACGTTGGGCAATGTTCGTGAGATTGTGAACGGCTTTGCTGCCACGGGATTCCCTAACTGCAGGGGAGCCATAGACGGCACACACATCCCTATTTTGACTCCAGACCATCTCGCGACTGAGTACATCACCAGGAAGGGCTACTTCTCCATGGTGGAACCCCCCTCTGCCGCCTCAGAGGACACGCTGCAATTCATGTCTTGGGTGGAGGTCTCAGCGGGGGTGCAGAAGAGCTCCTGGCTATACACACTGTTGCGCTTTCCTCCAAGTCATCCTCTGTCTCCTCCTCCTCATCGATCACGTCCTCATCCTGCTCAGGTCTGGCATTCACTGGATATGGGGAGGCCGATGTGTCCACGGGACTCTTTGCAGTGGTTGTGGGGTCCCCACTGAAGATGGCTTCTATCTCCTTATAGTACCTGCATGTAGCAGGCGCTGATCCTGAACGGCGGTTTGCCTCCTTCGCTCGGTGATAGGTTATTCTTAGCTCCTTCACCTTTGATCTGCACTGCACAGTGTCTCTATCATAACCTCTCTCTGACATGGCCTAAGAAATTATGCCAAATGCATCATAATTTCGCCTGCTGCCGCGTAGCTGCGCCTGCACAGCGGACTCTCCCCAGATGCTGATCAGGTCCAGCACCTCTGCCATGCTCCAAAGGGGTGCGCGTCTTCCACGAGGGCCGCCGTTGCTACTGATCGGAGCTGCACTCCATTCCACGAGGAAGAGAACAGGAAGTGAAACAGACGAGAAATTCGAAAATCCCGGGAATCTGATCAGGGCAGGGACTGTTTCGTGAAGGCCACAGAGCAGGTGGGGGGAAGGCCAGGGAGGACGACTTTAGAATGCTGGGACACTTCCAGAGGCCAATCATTGCATGGTAAGCATACACACGAGTGGATAGGCGCAACAGCTGTTCCGCGTTAACTGCTACCACCCTCGTCGAGGTGGTTTTTGTATTGTGCTACAACAAGGCGGTTAACGCGCAACAGCCATATTGCACGTGTGTAAACTGTTGTTGGTATCGCACGGTAATGATTGTTAATGCGCAATAAAGTGATCGTGTGTACAAGGCCTGAGGTGATTAACCATGCCCAGAACAGGCGCTGGATGTAGTACTTAAAACACCAGCAGAAATCAGGGCTTCATTTACCCTAGTTTCCCCCTCCATACCAGTAGAGCTGTACTAAGAATAATCTTCTGCAGCCATGCCCTATATTCACCAGCCTTTTTAAAGTGCTGAACCCTATGTGGCTTGCCCATTGGTGGTAGAAGACAAGTATCACCACAAACAATGTGGGGTGTTTTGGGGGAAGAACTGTTATGGTACGGCACACTTCAGTTTCCACTAGATCTGCCAGGATTTGGCCACATATTAATGAGGTTCTGTTGACAAGCAGAAGCTTTTGGGGTCTGTAGGGAAGGAATGCTAATAAATCTGCTGCCCTAAAGGGTTGGGAAATAAAATAGCAGAAAGAATTGAGTAATGTGCGCAGCCAGGGCCTAGGGTCGTCCTTGGGGGGGGCGAACGGGGTGATTGCCCTGGGCCCCACAGTTACGTGGGCCCCACACTGTCACGCTCCCAGAGGGGCAATGTGGGAACTATGCCACGCCCCCTCCAGCTGCACTTTGTTCTGCTGCCCGCTGCCTTCTGCAGCGAGCCGAAGGCAGCCGGGCGGGCCAGGAGTACTTTCCCTGGCCTCTGGCTGGCCCTCCCTGCCCCCAGGGCAGAGCAGGCAGGCCCCAGAGCAGGGCAGGTGCGCATGGCCCAGCATCTGGTCCATCCTGCTGCCTGCCTCACACACAACCGCATGTGGCTGGGGCTGGCCCTCGCTGGCAGTGTGAGGTGTCAGCCGGGGCCGGTTCCCAGCAGTGGCCTCCGGTCCCCAGCTGGGGTGCCAGTCCCGGGCAGCCTGGGGTGCCAGCTGAGGCCGAGGCGGTGGTGACCTCGGCCAGGGCCGGGTCACAGCCACAGCTGGAGCCCGCTCTCCACCACCCGGCAGGTGGCCTCAGCTTCTTGGGGCCGGGTCTAGGGCCAGCTCCCCGGGAGGTGGAGCAGGCCGACCTGCCACGCTCCCTTCCAGCATGGGGAGGGGGGACCGCCTAGACCCATTGACCCTGGGCCCTGCTCCCCCCAAGGGCTGGCCCTGCCAGAACTGGCCCAAGGCTTTTTGGTGCCCTAGATGAACTATGACTTTGCCCACATTCAGTATAGAGAAAAAGGGTAACATATTAATATTTTTTTAAATGGAGGAAAAAATACACTTCCATCTAATTTGTCACCCCTTAAAGCCTAGTGCCCTAGGCCAGCCCAGCAGTTAGATCTTTCAGCAATGCATTTCAGTCCTCTGGCAGCAGCAGTTGGGGCCGTCCTCACCCAGTACCTGAGGGTCTGCGAGCCAGTACTGGATCCTGACCTGTGCTTTGAAAACCACTGCCCTAGGCAACCGCCTACTTCGTGTATATGGTTGGGCCGCAGCCGTGCCAATGTGTGCTGCCTGACTCCTCCTCATTAACTGAGAGCTGCCATAAACTCTGCCCTGTGGACTTAGACATTTGCCTTTTCCTGCCTGGAACCTGACACTTGCAAGCCTTATTTTTATGTTGAGACTCTGGCTGAAGGATGCTCTAACTCAGAGGTAGGCAACCCCCGGCACGCGTGCCAACGGTGGCACACAAGTCCATTAGGAGCGGCACTCGGCATCCTCTGTGGAGCCACAGAAATTGCCACTCCTGCCACCAAAAGACACTCTAAGTGGCTTCTTTCAGGGGTGGCTGTAGTGCGGAGGTCCCCGCCATGTCCATACCCAGGCATAGCATGTAAAGAAGCTGCGCAGAGCGGCTCCTCTTTGTGGCGTGCCGCCAGTGGTAAAAGTATAATTTGACGGGCCCCGGAACCCTACTAATCTCTGGGCCCCCTTCCCGTATTGTCTGGGCCCTCTTCATGCATGTGCGGGCCCCAGCCCTGGTAGGCATTTGAAACCATTTCTCAGTACCACATGTATTGATTATTGTTCCATAAAAATATTTATAATTGTATATGGCAGTTATGTCTATAGCAATTATTGTCAAAAACTAGCAAACACTGCATAACACAGTAAGTATTGTGATTAACAATGTGATAATTAAATAAAAGGTGATATGTAAGCAAATAAACACACAAAATTTTGCATTATAAATTAGTAGTTCCCAACCTTTGAGGGCCCAAAATAGAGAATTTAAAACCCTGAAGGGCCCCCAGTTTGTTTAATTAATATTAAAGTTAAAAATAATTAATTGAATTAAAGTGGATTGTAATTAAAATTAATTGTTTAAATTTTAATTAATTGAATTTGAAAAATTTTAATTGACATTTAATTTTTAAAAAAGGGTTTTTAACAAGCCTTTTTTTAAAAGGTATTTCTTTTTTAAAAAAAAAAGCTTTAAAAATTAGTTTTAATTAAAGAAGATATAAAAGGAAAAAAAGAAGAGAAAGAAAGGGCTGCATCCCCAAGCCCAGAGGGGAGGCAAGCAGCCATAGCCCAGCTCCCAGCTGCACGCCGGGACCGGACAGGAGGCGGATGCAGGCCGGGCAGAGCCCCCCATGGAAACCCTTCCCACACCTCCAGGCCTCTTCGATCTGGGCCCTGGCCACCTGCTACGGCCCCCACCAGGAATCCGGGGCCAGTCTGCCCGATCTGGACCCACCGAGGCCGAGGACCCAGGTCCGGTCACCACCAGCAGCCCAATGCAGCCCCTGCCGGGGTCAGGGCTGGGGACCCAAGCCTGGGGATGGCCCCATGCAGTCCCAGCCAGGGCGTGGCCGCCACAGACGGCCCAATCTGGCCCCCACCAGGACCAGGGACCCAGGCCTGACCTGATTGGAGCCGAAGGAAAAAAAAAGAAATAAGGAAGAAAGAGAGAAAGGAAAGTGAAGGAAAGAAAAAGAAATAAGGAAGAAAGAGAGAAAGGAAAGGGAAGGAAAGAAAAGAAATAAGGAAGAAAGAGAGAAAGGAAAGGAAAGGGGAGGAAAGAAAAGGAAGAAAGAGAAAGGGAAGGAAAGGAAAGAAAGAAAAGGAAGAAGAGAAAGGAAAGAAAAAGAAAGGGAAGGAAAGAAAGAAAAAGAAGAAAGAGAGAAAGTAAAGAAAAAGAAAAAAAGAATGAAGGAAGGAAGAGAGAGAGAAAGAAAGAAGCCCTGGAGCCCAGCTGCCTGGCTTGTGGGGGCGGCAGAGGCTGCCCTGGCAGAACTGCAGCCCTGGGGAGCTCAGCTGCTGAGCTCGTTGGGGCGGTGGGGGCTGCCGCAGCTGGGCCTGAGCCCCGGGGAGCCCAGCCGCCAGGCTTTGGGGTGTGGCAGGGGCTGCCGGGCTGCGCTGGGGTCCCTCTAAGCTGCACGGGGGCACCCACGCAGCTTAGAGAGAACATAGCTCCGCAGCCCCTTGCCCGGGTCCTCTGCTTCCCCTCCCCGCTTTCCTTACCCAGCCCGGAGCTGCAGGTGTGGCCGGCCTCTCCCGCTCTGAGCACGCTCTGTCTGAGCATGCTCAGGGCAGGAGACTTGAAACTCCCCAGCCTGCCGCAGCAGGACAAGGTGGAACAAGCGTTCCGCCCGAGTCTGCTGCTTGTGTGCCCCCTGGGCGGAATGCACTGGAGCGAAGCATTCCGCCTCCTTTTTCTATTTTTAGGGGCTCCGGAACACTGGCCCTCCAAATTTGTGGGCCCCGGAACGGCATTCTGGTGCGTTCCAGCATACTTTAACTCCTGTGTGCCGCCATCAAAAGGAGTGACTCCAGGCAACTTCTTTCCATGGCGTGCCTGGGGATAGAGGTCCCCAGGCACGTTGCTGAGAGGAGCCACTCCAGGTGGCTTCTTTCCAGGAGTGGGGCATCGGCACCTGCTGAGGGGCGAGGAGGAGGGGCCGGCACAGGGGTCAGCAAAGGTTGCCAATCCCTGTTCTAACTTTATACTGAAATTGAAACCTATGGTGCAGATTCCTGATTCCAGGTGAACAGCAGCTCCCCAACCAGCCTCTCTACCTCACATTCACTGTGACGTGGCTTTTAATACAGGAGCCCTGCCTGCAGGAGAGAACATGAGACCAGCGCTTTATACTGAGCGCAACACTTTCTGAAGAATTTAGAAGTGTTCTATCAGACGCCTACAGCTAGGTCTCAACCTGAGGTGGATGAGGGAGGAAAATGCTGGACTCACAGCTCAATCAAAGTCTTTTGTTTAATAAATATAGCGCAGTGGCAGGAGAATAGGAGTGATTTCCCTAGCTTCATGCTCCATCATTTTACCTTTCTCTGCAACAAGAAATGAAGAGCAAGTGAGACTAAGTTTCGTTAGTTTTAAAGATCCCACACCACTCTAATTGCCTCCCCCAATTTTTTTAACTGCCTTTTGGGGAATTGTTCCAAAGGGGTAGCTGTGTTAGTCTAGTTCAGCAAAACAAACAAGGAGTCCTGTGGCATTTTTAAAGACTAACAAATTTATTTATCACATGAGATTTCATGAGAGAAAATCCCACTTCGTCAGATGCTTTGAAGATGGGGAACTTACAGAATGGAAGGAAAATAAATGAGGGAAGTGTAAGTCATAGGATCAGGTCTGACTGTTACAGCAAATCAGTGCAGTAGTTCAGATTCAAACACTGGGGAACAGCATATAGAGGAAGGTGAGGTCAAATCACCTGTTGTCATGAGAAAAAAAAAATCTGTAGTCCCTGTTTAACCCTGAGGCAATGGTGTCAAATCTGCAAATGAATTCCAGTTCTGCTGTTTCTCTTTGAAGCTGTGATTTGTTATTCATTTGTTTGAGAACAGCTATTAACAAGTCATCGGTAGAGCGAGCAGGGAGATTGTAGTGTTCCCCTATTGGTTTTTGAATGTTGTGATTTCTGATGTCAGACTTGTGTCCATTTATTCTTTTGCACAAAGACTGTTCTGTTTGGCCAATATTTAAGGCAAGGGGGCATTTCTGGTACATGATGGCATAAATCACATAGGTGGTGGAGCAGCTGAATGAGCCTTTGATGGAGTAGGTGGCTTGATTAGGTCCTGTGCTGGTGTCTTTTGTGTAGATATGTGGGCAAAGTTGGCAATGTGGTTTGTTGCAGGGATATGTACCTGCTTTAATGTTTCTGTTGTTTGGTCTGTAGTTGCTGGTTAGTATTTGTTTAAGGTTGGGGGGCTGTCTGTAAACGAGGACAGGTCTGTCTCCCAAGGCTTGAGGGAGTGAGGGATTGTCTTGTCGAGTAAGCTGAAAATCCTTGATGATGTACTGTAGAGGTCTGACTTGGGGGTTGTAAGTGGTGACCAATGGTATTCTGTTGTTTTCTTTCTTGGGCTTCTCCTGTAGTAGTTGACTTCTGAGTACCCATCTGGCTCTGTCAATCTGTTTCTGTTTTGGGGAATTGGTCTTTTCTGCACTGCAAACAAGTTTCAAAGCTTGGCCTGCATGTGTGGTTTTTGCACTGATGGAATTGATTTTGTTATAGCAGTGCAAACCTCTAACAGATGTGCTGTTGCACTAGTTTAAACCACGTGTAAACCAGTTTAGCTTAATCTGGTAATTTACTGAATGAAAGTAGACCAAAATAACAGCAGTTTTAAAACCATCTTAAGGACATTTACATTAGAGATTTCTATGGGTGTAACTAAATTGATTCATTTACATCAGTGTGAGTTTCTAACATAGAGAAGCCCTTTGAAATAAAACAGGCTACATTGCAGACTGTGTAATTTTCTATTTGCTTCTTTCTTTCTTTCTGTTTCTGTGTCTTCCTCCCCGCCACCCCTTCCTTGCAGAGAAGAGAAATGATTGCTAATGATTTGCAAGCATGGGGTATGGGAAGATTAGTTAATGTGGCCCAAGTGTTCAGAAATACAAATACATTAAAGTGATCAAGCAATGGATGGAAATTGACCCAAAGAGCAGGTTCTACTGAGAAAACATGTGAGAATGTAAATTAATGTGACTTGATGAAACCTAAAATGTCATAACACAGCAGGGCACACAACACATCAGAGGAAATGTGAAAATTATGCTTTTTTCCTGAAAACATAGTTTTGAAAAACAAAGTGACTTTTAAATTCTTCTAAAAATATAATAAAGTACTAACAAGGAAAAGGTTATTATTGGTTATCAGTCAATGCTGGGGTTGATTTAGCAGAATTTTCCTGATTTGTTGCTCCGGCTGTGTAGGGGCTGGGGACTCTTTATTTATTTGAATATTTATTTTCTTCAATTTTGCTTAGAGAGATTTCTTAGCATAGCATTGGGTACATTGTACCTTTAGCTGCATATTTTTTTCCTCTTTGTAATTTGTTTCTATGTAATACAATATTAAAATATTCTAAACTTAAAGAAAAATCTTTTAACAAATATTAAAAGAGTTTAGAAATCACGGAGTCCATTTTCTAATAAAACATATTATAACTAGGACGGTTGGAAGGATCATTGGAAAGAATTAAGCAGCTAACTTGGCATGTTGTCAACATTTTTTTAAAAATTTGATAGACGTCTTCCCATCTGTCTCTGGTTTGTTGTTCATTTGACTGATAGTGTCTTGAGAAACAATGGTAACACTATGATCTATCTCCATTATGAAGTATGAGAGAGAGTCGGGGCAGATTTCTGCACAGGACGGGGCCCGTACTCAGGGGCCCCTGCCGGCACTTGGGGAGGGGGGGCTTCTCTGGGCCAGAGGCTGGGCTCCACGCTTCCGCCCCGCCCCTAGGCCATCCGCTGTGCCCCCACAGGCAGAGCAGGCCAGTATGACTGGTCATGCGCTCTGGGGGCAGGGCCGGCTGGCATGTAGTGTGGCCTCCGGCCACAACAGAAGCCGCATTTCATGCCAGTTGGCCCCATTGTCTCCAGGGATTGACCACCTCTGGACAGAGTCTCTGTTGCACCCCATTCTGGAACACTAAGGATATATTTTGCCAATTTCCAAAGGCTCTCCTAACCCCTCCTTCTCCTCTAAATTTATAGAATGTATGGAACAGGAAGCCTGTAGCTTCTTGTCATGGTGCACTCTATCTTCTCTTCCTTTCTTGCCCCTTGTACATAGTTATTTTCTCATTCTATTTTACCTTCATGCTGCATTTGATGCATCTATCTTACCTGGTCAACACCTTGATGTTGTCTTTGTTTTGCTTCTCCTGAATCTTCTACTCCTCTTACTAATTGGTTATGACAACAGAGTCCTGTGGCACTTTTAAAGACTAACAGATTTATTTATCGCACGAGCTTTCGTGGGAGAAAATCCCACTTCGTGACGAAGTGGGATTTTCTCCCATGAAAGCTCGTGCGATAAATAAATCTGTTAGTCTTAAAAGTGCCACAGGACTCTGTTGTCTTTCTATAATAGACTAACATGGCTACCCCTTTGGAATTTGACTAATTGGTTATGGTCATTTATTCAAAGTCACAATGAGGATGGATTAAGGACAAAGTAGCAGTTAGAGATGGGTCTAAATCACAATGTTGAGATATAGATCTGAACCTCCTCATTGGTTGTTGGACTTATCGGTTTGGTTCAGGCTTCTGTGATAATCAACAATATTTCTAAATTTCCTGACTTTTTTTAAACTGTCAGATTGCTAACACTCTCACTGTTTTTGGTTGTATTTAATAAGTCTGCCAATAGTGATGCTGTAAATTACCCTTATTAGAGTTAAATGTCCATGAGATGTTCAAGCAGAAGGCCCTGGGGGACTGGCAGTTAAATTGTCACCTTGGGGGAAAAAACAAACAAAAACCAATCAACCAACAAAATTCAGATTTAAAAGTGTCTGGATCTGAGGTTTTGGTCTAGTGTGTCAGAAAGAGAGATGTTACTTGTTAAATGTGGATTCAGATTTTAAGCCTCCCATTTGATGAGTGGGGTATTTAAATATCTCTTAAATGTCATTAGATGGGGGCAATAATTAAAATGGGAAACATGAATGAGATTTGATCCTAGTACATGTAGATTAGGAATGTCAGTCTATTTGGGAAGGAGATACTATCCACACTTGACCTGGAAATAAAGCTAACGTAACACAGATATAAAACTGTTAGACATGTCCTGGAGCATTACAGCCAGCCAACCATAGAATAACAGCCATGGAGATGCCAGGTAGAGAACTTTTAAGGCTCCAAATCCACAGATTCTGCTATGAACTCATGGGAGGGTCTGGATCCAGCCACTAAAAGGGTAGGACTTGCTGTTTGGTGAGCTCATGAGTCTCAGGCCTTCATGCATGGTTTGCCTGAGAACTGACCTCTGGAAGCAATATCCCTAAGCTTGTTCTTTTCCCTGTTTCAGGGGACTCCCCGTTTATAGAATTTTGCTGGAAAAACTCTCTACCCACTTAGGCTGAGTTAGGCCTTAAGATAACTAGATAAATCAATCATCACGTGACAGGTACAGCTCTTGGTGCTAGTTCAGGATTGCTCACCTGTTGTGATTGTATCTGAGCTCTAGGGCTATGTCTACACTGGCAAGTTAATTCGAATTAAGGAAGCTTACTTCGAACTAACTAAAGTCATGGTTACACTAGGCTTTAATTAGTTCGAGTTAAGGTCTTCCTTAATTCGAACTAGTAAATTCGAATACACTATTCGAACTAAGGGTTAATTCGAACTAGTTAGTTCGAATTAACCAATGTGGCCATGTTAGTTCGAACTAATTGCTTAGTTCGAACTAACCGGCCTGTTGAACTCAATGCAATTCACTAATTAAGTTAATTCGAACTAACTAAAGTTAGTTTGAATTAGTTAGTTCAAATTAACTAATTTGAACTAACTTTAGTAAGTGTAGACATAGCCTAGGGTAAGAGACTAGGAGTTAGGATTCCTTTTTAGGATAGTTATTAAAATCTGCACCTGATTCCTGCATCCCTTTGTAGGGAGCATTAATGGGGAAGCAGCCTGACACCTATATGAAGAGCATGCCTGCCTACTGAGATTGTCAGCCCTCTGCAGTTGCTGGGAGTCAGCTCTGAACCTGAGGAGCCTCCATTTGTGGAGTCGTGAGTCCACCATCTTGTTAGCTTGTCAGAGAGATTGTTTGGGAGATTCCCCTATTCCCTGAATTGTGTCATCAAGCCTGGGGGTAAGAGCTTGGGGATGTTATTACCTATTGTCTGTTAAACCTGTTGGAGGGACTTACCATCTTATCCCATGTGTGAGTCTTTTGGGCTCTACTGAAGCAAGTCAGAACAAATGGCTTATTACTGCTACACAAAATAATTTTTTTGCAGGTCAGCAAGGGCCCCCATGGAGTAAGGACACCAACAGGATATTACATTTTATTCCTGCTTTATGAGGTTATGTGACTGGGAGTTTAGGGGAAATTCATCAATGTTATCAGTAGGGGAGGGCACCAATGACACTGAGAATATTGATTTATCCTGTTCTATCATATTTACTTCCTGTTTAATACAATTTCTCTGTTGATTATGTTCTGTGTGTTTGTGTTATTCCTTTGGAGTTTCCAACTATCTGGCAAGAAACACGTGGTTAGCCTGTGGTTAGAATTTTCCTTCAAGCTGCCCAATAATCTTGCCAGGAAGGAGAAAGGGAAGTGAAGGCACCACTGATTGAATATATCTGAGAAGAGAATAATGAAGTTATATCCTGCTAAGCTGAAAGCGGTATCCAGGTGAGACCTGGCCTAGCCATGAAAACCAGTAAGGAGACTGTCATTAAAGTAGGTAACCATGTGGATAAGAGTGCGACGGGAATATGATATTTTGTTAGCTATGTAAAATAATGGTACTACATCAATTTTACTGGAATCATCTGATACATCATTTCATATTCATGAGAT
Organism: Pelusios castaneus; assembly: GCA_007922175.1. Taxonomy (NCBI): domain Eukaryota; kingdom Metazoa; phylum Chordata; order Testudines; family Pelomedusidae; genus Pelusios; species Pelusios castaneus. Next base: position 865,576 of record ML686111.1, read on the forward strand.
TTCATAACTTTAAGTGTAGATAAAAAACAGTGAGTTAGAGTCGTAGAAGCAACCTTTACAGTATAAAGTTAAAATTCCTGTTGATCAATAAATCTTATTTTCTATGCAATGTAAATTATCTGGTCCCCTCCCAACATATAGATGTCCTGGGTTTGAAAGTGCCACTTACTAATCAGTGAGCATACATGGCCCCTTGCACCCTTCCACAAAAATTAAAATTCAGTTTCTGATTATGTCCGTGCTTAGGAGAAGTAGTTTTTAACAAAAATTAGCCTGTGATGTGTTAATATAATAGAACTTCAACTCATTTTTAATAGAGCTTTTCCATGAATAAAACAATGGGATGATTACAATATATCCTGAAAATCTGTCTGGCATTAATAAAAAGCTTCACCTGCTTTAACTTATTTGGTCTGATTAGAGTGGCTTGAATATTAAGTACCTCCAAGTTATGAACAAAGTTCCTATTACACTTAAAGTAAATAACATCTTTTTTTGAAAAAGTGTGAATTCAATTATTTAGACGTTTCCCTGATCACCCATAATTTTAACTGTTTTTCTCATTAAATGCTATATTCAATTTATAATGTCCCAACTGGCCGTTAGTATGTTCCCCCCCTCCTGATCCCTTGATAAGGATGTTTGACTCATAAATATTACAGAACTGCTTGTTTTCATGCATTTGTTTTTCCTTGGCAAACTATTGATGTATTCTATTTCCTCTGCCAGTATACCCTATCATCCTTGATTTAATGTACATGTCGAGTGGTTTTAGAAAAAATAAATGTCTTAGCAGAAAAAGGAGAGGAATCTTCAATTCACATAGAATGTATATTGAGAACAATCAGGATTACAAGGGAAGACAGCTTATTATAAGATAGTGGGCCTTGAGGAGGCCCCCATTTCCCTCCCCAAACAGCATCTTGCAGGAAGGCTAGTGATGTCTCTATTAGCCAAAGGGAAAACAGGAGGAGTTGTTTGTTACAAAACATATATACTGATGCATAAAGAGAGAGTAATATAATATGATGTTTATATGCACACTACTCTAGAAGAGAGAAAGAAAACAGGTAAATACTGACTAATAATTTTATCAGTAACAAAGCATGCAGCAAAATCACTCTCAGTGCTGCTCTACCGCTAGATAATATAAATGTAAAGATAAGGGAATAACTTACAAAGTTCTTTTTTATGCAATTCATGAAGCGAACTTTTAAAAGTTGAACAAAAATTGAAGTATTTTTTTTCTGAGTAACTTCCTGAAATTTTGTAAATGCAAATACAATAGCCTTGTATCAATGCATGTGAACCAGACAGTGCTCCTAATTGATTCAGTTTCATTGTTCATGTAGAGGTAAGTGCAAAAAAGTATATGATAAGCACTGAAATTCTTAACCCACAAAATTATTTTATTTTAAATATGATCTTGCTGTCTGAAAATTCAGTGTCCCTCTAAAGCAATTCACCAAATGCATGCAATAAAATGGCTTTGCTATGATTTGAAACAATAGGTGTCAGAAAATGTAACACATAAAGCAAAGCAAAATATAGTGAAAGTTTTCAAACTTTTTTTGCAAGTGACAAAGCAAGTGGTAGATGGGAAATTATTGAACAGTTGTTTTCCTGAGCGTTTTACTGATGTGGCTTATTTTCAGCTTCTCAAGTTGTGTTGAAATCTAAAGGAAGCTTATATTTCTTGGATAAGACTTGATACATATTTATAATATAACTGCAATTCCCATATAAAGCAAACAGATTCTGAGGAATGAGACACTGAATAGCTTGTGCCTTGTATTAAATTTAATCTGAAACATGTAGAAGAGCCTCCCTCTCATATTAGAAACAAAACTGCAGCATCAGTGAAAAAGATGATTGCTTAGTGTTGTCTGGTTAGGATCCAATTATGTATGGCGTATTTATTTTAAATTTATATGACGAACACTAGAGATTTCCAGCAACAAAAATGAGGAGAGATTTTGCTGAGCACTGAATTGAAAAACTAAAAATATATGTCACACACCATGTATATTGGAGATTATAGAGTGAAAAATTAAGGCCATCGCTATTTACGCTATACTGTGCAGATTGCATTAAGTGTTGTTTGCAATGTTGCCACCCACTAGGCAGATATCCTGCTATTTTATTGGAACTTTAAGCATAGTTTATAATGCAACGTAAAAGGGTGTTATGATATAGTGGGTGGGAAGCTAACACATATTACACTAAAATCTAAAGCCAGCCTTGTCACTACTGAAATTAAATCTGTTATGTAGTTTAAACGTGTAGGTCCAAATTTCCAAAATGCTCATGTAACCCCCATTTGCTGAACTGTATGGGCAAGAACTTGGCAGACATTTAGACAACATACGGTACACTACAGCAAGCATGAGTGCCAGACAGCACACCAGGCATTAAAGCAAGGACCTCCAGGGCTCAAAGTATGAGCTGCTCCATTACCAGCTAAAGACCTGGGGATTTCTGACTGGAGGTGAACAGACTCAAATCCTATGAGGATCTGTCACAATGAGGAGCACACACTCACCAGTGGGTTATACATGCTCAAAAGAAGGAATAGGCTCAGTAGAGCGCATTTCATGGCAGATGGAGTCAGGGAATAGCTGTCAATCCAAAGAAGCCTCCAGAATGGTGTATGACAGGGGTAGGCAATCCTTGTTGACCCCCATGTGGGCCCCTCCTTCCTAACCCTCAGCCGGTGCTGATGGCTCATTCTGCTGAAAAAAAATGACAGCCGCCTAAAAATTCGGTGGCAGCCACAACTGAAGTGTGTGTGGGGGAGGCACTTCCCAGGCACGTCGCTGAAAGGAGCCGCTCATGGAAAGAAGCTACCCGGAGCAGCTCTCTTGGTGGTGCACCTAAAGATGAGGGTCCTCAGGGACGCTGCAGAAAGAAGCTGCCCGGAGTGGCTTCTCTCAGGGGTCCCTAGGCACTGATACAAAAACAAGCTTTCTGGAGTGGCTTCTTTTGGCGGCACGCTGAGGAGAGGAGCCGCTCCAGGGAGCTTCTTTACGTGGCATGGCTATGGGAGGAAGCCCCATGCCCCAGCTGCCCCTGAAAGAAGCTGCTTGGCATTGCTTTCGGTGGCAGGAGCGGCAATATTTGAGGCTCCACAAAGGGTGCCGGCCGCGTGCCCCTCTGAATGGGCTCATGTGCCATGTTTGCATATGTGCGAGGGGTTGCCTACCCCTGGTGTATGAACTGAAGCTCTCATTTGACATTGGCTCAGGGAAAGGGGCATTTAATGGTTGTCTTGTCATTTGCTAACCTGCTGTCCTGTCACTGCTCAAGGTTGCTCCAGATAATCGTACTATGGATAATTTGAAAGATTTGGTGTCTTCTTTTTCCTAGAGACAGTCACCAGGACCAAGGAACAGTGTGACTGGAGGATCTGGGGAATGAAGAATATCTGTTTTATTGTCCCACACTAGATGGTATGTTAATAGCTGAACCATGCTAAATGTCATACTTTTTTTCTTACAGAAACCCCTCTCTTTTTTATTTTCAGTAAATGCATGTTTTTTAGCATTGTGGCTCATCACACTTATTAACTATACTGTGCAAACATACAGTAAGAAAAAGCCCTTCCCCCGAAGAACTTTCAATCTAAATGAACAAGATGGACAAACGGTGGGATCAGGCTTCATGTGCTGAAAATACAGGAAACCACTGATTCAGTAATCTAGTGTGGGAAATGGGAGCCCTAATCATGGAAGTAGTAGTCCAGACAAGGGGAAGCAGAGAGCTGTTGAACAAATAGCAAAGGGAAACAACACTCAATTAGCAACACCATCATAGCAACATGGCAGGCTGAACTCGTAGGGGGTTTCCTACTTCATAAGAAGCCATTACTAAGGACAGTAGATTAAATATCCTGGTATAGGCACATGCATTTGAAATAACCCAGAAGGCCAGTTTGGTTTCTGCAACCTCCTCTAATCTACAATGGATTTAGATCCATATTTTATCTTACTTGAACCATGAAATTGGGGGGGGGAGGGATGGGGAAAGGAGGGAGGCTAAACAGTTCCTGTTCAGACCTGTCTCTTACTGAATACAAAATTGTGCTATTTGGTAAACATATTTCGACACGGCTTTTCTGAAACATCCCGTCTTTTTTCTTGTGAGGGAATCCAGTGTGTGGAAAACCATTTCTGCCTCAGACAGTCTTCAGACCCCCACATACTGTTTAGTCTTGTGTTGTACTAAACAAACCTTACAAATGACCTTTTCCTGCTGAGGAAGAGGACATATCTTCCTGCTGGTAAAGTTTTGCTTTTAAAAGTGATTTCTGAACCAGTGTTGTGTCTAATCAATCTGTCTGTGTTAACACTCAAGGCCCAGTGTGACAGTTCATGTTTGGGCTGAGACTGTGTTTCTCAGGCTTCGCTTTCCATGGTGGCAGTTGTGACACAGTCTGGATTAGGGGGATCATTTATAATATTATTTAACATCAATATGTCAACATTACAATCATTCGTTTGAGATAGGCCATGTCAGGTACCATTATAAAGACTGTAATTTGCTAAGTATGATGATATTGTTAATGTGTATGTGTCATAGTTATGTTGGGGGCTATGTTTGATATATCTGTATTTCAACTTATGTTGTATTTCTGGGTGACACCCCAGATGGGATGGCAACCTACTCAATGGCCCATTAACAAAATTCACAGGTACAGTGACCCCAGGGAGAGAAGTCAGGGCTCTATATTTGTGAGTCACCAAGACTTGCCGAAGTGACTCATCACGTTGGACTCCCTCGTGTTTCGGTAAATTTCCACAAACAGCATGGCAAAAGATATACATGGTAGCTACTCCATTCCATGTTGTCTTTGGTCTTCATTCCTGCTTCCTGTCTCTGGACCAATTCATCTGCCACTAAAGCTATAAAAGAAAGGACTCAGATCCATCCAGATATTGTATGTACACAGAGGAATACACAAGCCTGCAAACTCCCTGATTCCACTGAAAATCTGATGTATATGGAATTTCAAATCATTTGTATGTATCTGAGTGCCTTAATCATATAACACCTCTCATCTTGTTTGTCTCTTTCCTTTTATAATAAATTTTTAGTTTTAGTTAATAGAGGATTGGCTGGCAATGTGGTATTTTGAGTAAGATCCAAATTCATATTGATCTGATAATGTGGCTGAGCCTTTGAGATCAGGAGAACTTTTGGTAAAAATATAGACTTTTAATAATTTATCCCTTAACTGGACTGATTGGGAATCAGAGACTGATGTGCAGTAAAAGGGGTGGTGTATTTATTGTTGTAGCTTCTTGATAACCTGTGTGGGAGATTAGAAGCACTGTTTGTGACTGATTAATGAATTTACTGCAGTGTTAGTCACTAGTTTGGGAGAATCTCCTCTCCTTTTGCAGCCTGCCCTGACCTTGGTATTTTCAAGTGGCTACCCTAGGCATGGACAGGTGATAGTGGGGGCTGTGAGAGGGGGAGGGGATTGGGATGTGGTAGTAGAGGGTGTTAGAATTATTAGGACATTTCTGAAAGGATGACTTCTGGCTGTCTCCTTTTGTTGTTCCCTGTTGTCAGACTGTGTGTATTCACTCTTTTTTTTTATACACCATTTTTGGAACATAGGGTTTGTTATTGATTGGAATCATCAGTTGCAAAATCAGAGAAAAAAACATCCTTGTGTGTAAGTCAGGATTTAAAAAATAAGCTAGTCTGTTTAATTCCAACAGTGCTGGTGAACAGTTATGGATAAGTTGAAAATGCAGTCATGAAACATTAAGGACAGAAGCTGATGAGACATTGGGGAAAATCTGAGCCAGAAGTAAAAATGTATGGGGGACACAGCACTCTGAATCAAATTGAGCTGAGGCTGTAGACTGACCAAAATGGTAATACTGACAGTTGCACATTAAAAACCACTTTCCCTGAAATATCCTGAGTTGGTTAAATAAAATCCAATGACAGGTAGGCAAAAATCCTGGCATTGGTTGCATATGCCTTTTGTAGGAAACAAAATCTGTGGGAAACAAAAGAAAAAAAATTCTTTGCACTTGCTTAAGGGAATACGGGCAGCTTGCAATAAATCTTTTAATCACAGATTCACAGAATCCTAGAAATGTTGATCTGGGATGACCTTGAGAAGTCATCAAGTCTAGCCCCTGCACTATTGCAGAACTAAGTAAATCTAGACCATCCCTGAAGATCTTTGTCCAACTAGTTTTTAAAAATCCCCAGTGATGAGGATTCCACAACATCCTTTGGAAACTTATTCCAGAGTTTAGCTACCCTCATAGTCAAAAGGTTTACCCAATATCTAACCTGGATCTTCCTTGCTGCAGATTAAGATCATTACTTCTTGTCCTACCTTCAACAGACATGGAGAACAATTGATCAAAGTCCTCGATATAACATCCCTTAACACAGCGGTTCTCAATCACTGTGTCAGAACACGTTAGTGTGTCGGCACACAGTGGCAGGTATGTCACAGAGAGCTGAAGATATGACTGGATTCAGCCTGGGGGAGGTGAGCTGGTGTGTCCTGTAGAGTCATGACATACCACCCAGTGTGTCACAGCCCGCAAAAGGTTGAGAACCACTATCTTAACATATGTGGGATTGTTATCAGGTTCCTAATTCAGTCTTCTTTTCTCAGGATTAATAGGCCCGGTTTATTTAACCTTTGGTTATACATCAGGTATTCTAGACCTTTTAACATTTTTGTTGATCTCCTCTGGAATGCCTCCAATCCATCCACGTTTCCTAAAGTGTGGTACCCAGAATTGGACGTGGTACTCCAAATGAGGCCTCACTAGTGCCAAGCAGAATGGGACAATTATCTCCCATGTCTTACATCGACAGTCTCATTAATATGCCCAGAATATTAGCCTTTTTCGCAGCTACTTCACATTATTGACTCATATTCAATATGTGATTCGCTATAATCCCCAGATCCTTACCAGCAGTATTAACATGTAACCAGTAATTTCCCCCATATACTCAGGTATTTTGTTACATAATACTATATGTTGTTTTCTTTAGAGAGCTCAATAGTGAGATATTGTTATAAGAAAATAAGAACAGTTTATGATAACAAATATTGTTAACTCACTGTTGCTGAGACAAAAAAAAATAATAGTTTCCTAAACTATATATTTACTCACTATTGTTGGCAACTGATAATTCAAACTTCACAAGACTCCTGGAATGAAATTCTGGCCCCATTTAGTGGGAGTATTGCCATTGATTTCAATAGGGGCAGGATTTCACTCTTGCTACTTAGCCTCTAACAGACTCTGGTAAAATCAATAATTATCCTATAAAATTACCCTGTGCTAAAATTGGCTAGTAATTTTCTAACCCATAGGCAACTGTTACAGGAGTGCTAAGAATGTACTGTTTTTTGTCGCAAAACAGCTCTTGAGCATTTTTATTGCATTGCTTCATTGTATCATTTGTTTTCAGTAGCACCCAAAGTATGACTCAGAACATAATTGAAACTAAAGCTACAGTTATCAAGTAAAGCACATTTTGTGATGCACAGTGCTTGCCCTTAATATCATGTTTGGTTACTTTCCCACTAATTCACAAAATACGGTAATTCTCAACCAGTCTGCCAGTCATCAGTGTAAGTCACTGAGGTTCTGCACTTGTCACTGTGGCATCCGAACATCTGTATTTAGATCTATAGGCCCCACACCACCACCAATGGCAAAACGAGAACTAAGAAAAGATTTAATTAAAATACACAATTGTAAACAATTTTTAAACAGTGGCTGCCACTTTCATTTGATTTCCTTTGGCCTCAGAAGTAATAAGGAACAGATATGAACAAACATTAAAATGTAGAAACAAACACAGGGCAAATGTCAGGATGTTTTTAACTGGATCAGCACAAATGGTTTCCATCAGGCAAGACAGAGTAATTGGCTCAGATCCGGAAGCAGTACAGTCCCATTACTATCATTACAAAATACTGCCATTGAACCCTACTCTCTTCCTACTTTCTAACCACATCATTCCTTCATATCCCTTCACAGGCCTTCTCTTGTTTTGCATAGAAAGTTCAAGATTTTGTCCTCTAATTAAAAACCAACACAGTTCCATCACAGCTTGTTTCACCCCTTTCTTCTTCCTGTTCCCAATCATTCCCTTTGCTCTTCCCTCCAGCCAAATATCTTTTTTTTTTTTTTTTTTTGTATCTTTCCCCATACTCTTGTCTCCACCTTCTTTTAAGTTGCCACTTACACTTGGTACGCCCTCCCTTTTTATCATAATGCTAGTCATCAGCTTGCTTCTTTTTCAAATCCCTTCCTTAGCGCTCACTTCTCCAAGATCTATTAATGTTAACACACCCAGCATTGTTCCCATGTATGTAATAGGTAGATTCTCAGATGGTGTAAATTCACTAAGGTCATGTCTACATTATTACCTATAGTGGCAAAACTTGTGTTGCTCAGGGGTATGAAAAAACACACCGCCTGAGTGGCATAAGTTTTGTCGGCATATGTGGTATTGTGCACAGTGCTATATCAGCAGGAGAAAGTGTCCAGCTGACATAGCTATGACCACTCCTTGAGTTGGTCTTATTATTGTCAAAGGGAGAACTATAAGCTTGCTAGTGTAAATAAAGCCTTAGTTCCAGTGAAGTAACTGAAATTAGAAGAGGCAGAAGTCAATGGAACTACACCAGTGTATGCCACTGATTATCTGGCACACTATTTTAAAAATCTGCACCACTTTAATCATGGATCATCAATTGCCTGCATATAACTTAACACAAGATCCTTGGGGTAGAGACCGTCTTCTCAATAAGCAGCATTAGCAACATGGCATCCTTGCATGATAAAAAGGAAGCGTGAAATACAATCCTAAAAGATACGTTTAATCATATTAATCAACTCCCAAATTCTCTCTTTTGCTCATTCAGGTAATAAGTTGGGTTTTATAGGTAAAGGGGACTGATCTTGTTCCTACTGAAATCAATGGAACAATTTTCATTGACTGCAATTGGAGCAGGACTGAACTTCAATTATATGTAATACAAGTTTTTGATACATCAAGATCCTTCTTCCACCCACGGCCACCCTTAGGGGTGGGCAGGGCCCAGGGCAAATCGCCCTGTGCAGCCCCCTGCTGCTGAAATGCCACTGAAGCACAGTGCTCCTCTTGCCCCCCCCCCCCCCACGAAAATGCTGCCAAAGGCAGCACTGGGCCCACATGGGGCCTGCCAAACTGCGGAGCCCAGGGTGGGCACCCTGCTCGCCCCCGCCCACCCCTCCTCCAAGGACAGCCCTGCTTTTACTTGTCCAAATTCCTCCATTGATTCCATAGTGAATCACCACATTCTTTCTGGAGGAAGAAGTACCAGCCTTTTGTTGGATCTATTCAACTTCATTGAGTGCCAATATTGTATTTGAAGCCAATTACTACATTTACATGTTAACTAGTCAATATAGATTTTAGGCAGCTGTTTTTCATGTCTCGTACAATTTCTGTAATACCCTAGTTATTACTGTAGAGTTGTAATGTTTCTGAATATATTTATGAATAATATAATGGTTTTATCGGTTTGAGTCTGGGTGACAAAATTATTCATGAGTGGTAAAGCCAAGCATGAGTTATTCAAGGCGTCTTAGATGAGTGCCAATAAACTTACACTCTACCTATTGTGGAATTCTGGATGCTATATATGGCATTGAAAGAATATTTTAGGGTTTTATAGAGTTTTAAAGATGTGTGTGGAAACTATTTTTCATTTCTCTCCATGTGTAAAGCCATGCTTCTTTATTTACCAGCTATCCAGGGCTACAAAAGCATTACTCAAAATAGCTTTTCTATACAGAATTAAAAAAAAAAAAAGTCACAGCTTCCAAGTTTCATATCTCAGGATCTTCCAGGGCTAAGAGTGAGACATGTGTACTTCTTAGGAAGTTAAGCAACTTCTTCTTTCAATAGCATGATGTGATGCTTCTAACTACATACAGTTCATAATGTTTATGAATTCTATTGGCTATTGAGTACACTTTCTGTGTATCTTTGTCAGATTGCAGACTCCCTTTTGACCATGGGGTTCATTGGTTTTCTCTCTTGAACTTTTACTTCCATGGCTGGCTGGAATTCTAAGGAGTTGGGGGGGGGGCATTAAAGTATAATTTGACGGGTCCCAGAACCCTCCTAATCTCCGGGCCCCCTTCCCATATTGTCTGGGCCCCCTTCATGCATGTGCGGGCCCCAGCCCAGGTAGGCATTTGCAACCACTTCTCAGTACCACATGTGCATCAGTTATTGCTTCATAAAAATATTTATAATTTTATATGGCATTTAGGTCTATAGCAATTATTGTCACAAACTAGCAAACACTGCATAACACAGGACCATCAGATCACCCTGCCTCATTAACTGAAGTATGATGAGATGGATTATAATAAGAGAATACAGATCAATCCGTCTGAAGACTTCAAGTGGCTTTTAGCAGGCTAGCTCCCTCGATCCCTCCTCCCTCCCTTCCCTGAGCCGCTAGCCGGTCACCTCCCTGAATCCCTCTCCCCTTCCCTTCCCTAAGCCACTCGCCTTTCGGCTCCCTCCATCCCCCACCTTTCTCCACTGGTTCCCTGTCCCCAACCCACAGGGTGGCCCCCGCTTTCTCCCTTACTTGGCTGCCGGAGCTGCTGCTACCTGGCCCGTCAAAGACTGCTCCTGCTCTGAGCATGCTCAGGGTGGGAGATTTAAAAACTCCCAGGCTGCTGCAGCTCCTTGCTGGCTGGATGACTGTGTCTTCCGGCTGGGTAGGGGCAGCAGCTGCCGGCCGTGCATGGGCATCAGTGTTCCCTGCAGTGCCTGCCCTGCACATGAGTATGGGAGCCGGCTTTTCCAGGCAGGCTCCAGTCTCCCTAGCGCCGGCAGCCAGGGCAGGGTGGAACATGGCAGCCTCGTTGTTCTATTTTTAGGGGCCCTGGAATGCTGGCCCCTAAAATTTGTGGGCCCCGGAATGGTGTTCTGGTGCGTTCCCCCTTACTTTAAACTCTGTGTGCGGGTGGGGGCAAGGAGAAAGCATAGATCTAACGACAGCGGATTGTTAAATTCTGATGGTCCTCTAGTCAGATATGAGGACCCTAGTCAAAGGGCTGGCTGTGACCCAGGAAAAATGTGGTAGATCAGTGGAGAGGTTGCCTGGCAATGAAATCACCTGTTGAGGCTGATCAGGAGGTCTCCTGCCAAAGGAGGTAAAGGTTATAAAGGAGGGAGAATCTTTCAGCAACCATTGGAGAGAAAATGAGAGAGAAGAAACCAGAAATTCCATGTTCTGGATGAGAAGCTAGGAGAGCAGGGCGGGGAGAGGAAGGATCCTGGACTCCTTAGAGGACTCTGATGTATGCCAAAAAACACTTTCCAGAGCACTGAGGAAATGGAAGCAGGGAAAATGCATAAAGATGTGTATATTATTTTGTCTAGATCTGTGTATCTCTTGTGCTAAGTAAACAGTAAGTTGTGTTTAGAATCCTGTGCAAAATTTTAGCTGGCATTCACTATCACATATCTCTGAAGAGGTAAACTATAAACCAGGAGGCTCACACCTTTGGTGGAATTCTAGGGAACATGTAAGAGCTGCTAGGAGGCAGGGGAACTTGATCCAGGGCCTAGGAAATTGGCCTACAGGGTCCCCACTGCTAAGGTGGGTATCAGACATGAAGTTTGCACCTGGAGTGTGTATGTAGAGGTTCAAAGCCAAGTCCAGCACCTAAACTTTGCCAAGACCTCAGCAAGCTAAGGGCACATGGCATTCAGTGTTTGGATCCCCTCATAGCAGCCTGGTGAATGTTCAGCAGTGGGAGTTCAACTAGATCTGTGACATATGAGTCTCCCTCTTATCTTGTAGATTGTACATTCTTTGTAATTTATTATACATTTGTACAGCACCTACTGTAGTGGAGCACAATGGGGTCGAGACCATTAGGTGCAATATAAATGTTAGATAATTTCTGGTTATGCAAAGGTGTAGGAAAATGATAAATTTCACAGCCATGTGCTTCGTTTGTCACACGGGCTTCATCTCTACATACATGGTATGTAATGCAATATGTATAAAAAGGTCTATTTGTCTTCCCCACTTTCTTTTATTTAGGGGAATCAATTATATCAAACTGGAAAATTTGAACTAAAAGTGATGATGATTTTAGAGGACAGGGCTTGGTAACTGGGCTTGTTTCCAAATATTTGACACCTCATGGAAGGGCTCATTAGAAAGATGTGCTCAGAAGTACCTAGTAATAATGTTCTACCCCTCAGCCAATTGGAATTTGCACTGATGAACTAATATTTGAAACGTGAAATCCTGCTGTAGATCATAGTGGGTAGAGTTTCTGTTGGACCAGATAGAACCGGAGTTATCTGCCCCTTATTTGTGTTTTTTCAGTCACATGGCTGCCAAATGCCATGGATTTGGTATCTCACCCATGCTTTTAGTAACCCTGGCACACCTGCCTGAATCCCATACAGCCCTGAGATGTATGCAAGAGCTATACAGGTCTACCAACAGCCACTAAGGGCTGCTATTGCATATGACACTTGAGTCCTTAGCATACGGGAAGGTGGAAGCTGAACTAGGGGAAGGGTGTGAAGGGGCATCTGAAGGAAGGCTCTGAGAAGAGGCAGAGTAGCCATCTGAGAAGGCGGGATGGGAGTCAAAAAGGGATAGAGGAAGAATGGGTTAGGCTGATGGAAGAAGGAGAAAAGGGGGGAGGTTGCCTCAGACCCCACAGGCTCTCACTGCCTCTTTCCTCATGGAGGAAGTACACCTTGCACTCACAGATGACAGGTAAGGCATGCTAGGAGGTCATTTATAGGTTGATTGTGATTTCTATCTCCTGATCAATATTTTTATTATTCCAAACACCATATATTGAGCATCACCTAGCTATAATTTGTTACATCATTGTTCAAAACTTCTTTTTTTGAGAAAATACAGAAAAAAGGTTAGCTGCTGAGTTGAAAGGCTTGTTCCAAAGGTGATCACATGAAAGAAATTCTCTGGTTTAAAACCACTTGCACTTTCCCTACACATTATTGATCTGAGTGAACAGCCCCCAGATCAAAGGAACACTGGTAAGTGAGCCCTCAAGGTGGCCCATATGCAGAGTGAGAAGCTGATAAGGGAGCTGTTTAAATTGTTCAAGAATTTATTGGGCAACATGATTAATGATTATGGAAATATGATGACATGATACTAAAAGGTAGTATGATATGATTGATGGGGAAGCTATATAAGACCAGGCTTAGTATCCAGTTGTACGGGAAGCAATAATGTAATTTGTGATGATTTTAAATGTGGTAATTATTTGCTAAGGACATTTGATTTTCCTTACTTGCCTTCTTATACCATATATTGTGTGCATTATTTCTACTATAATAAAGTTAGAAAAAAGATCCTACACTTCATTAATAGTATAATATCATCACAAAACTAATTTAAAGAGACCCTCTCAACTTAAAAAAACTCAACTGTGTCTGAAAATTTATTACCAGATTGTTGGAACTAACACCTAAGATTACTATAAGTGAGAGAGCTCAGAGGAGGGAAAAAACCCTGTTTGTTTACTTTGTGCAAATGACAATGTAGTATGTAGTCAGTTTAACCTTCTATTTGTTTGGATCTTTCGCATAGCTAAGAGGAAGAAAAACATTTTTAGAACTAGGAAAATGGGGTTCTACAACCTGAAATATTAAGAGGGAGGTTTAAGAGCAGAGGCAGAACCTGACAGTAGAATACTAATGGTAAAAGTGTAGCCCCATGGAAGTCAATGGCAAAACCCCCATTGAGTTCAATGTGGGCAGGATTTCAGCCTAAGAGTTTCTAAGAGCATTTTACATACAAGTTCAAAAAGAAGTACCTGGATTTTAAAGACTTTTTTTTTTTAAAGACTTAAAGATTTTTGCAATGTTCTAATCTAAAAGATTTGGGTTTTTTTTTCCATTTTAAAGACAGACATTATCTCCAAAATTCACAGCCAGATTTGGATTTTGAATATTCCCAGAGTCCGAGGGCAGTAGGCCCAACCAAAATTGTAGATTCAATTAGTAGACTGTTACAGTCCTGGTAACTATTGTAATTAAATCCAAAAGATGGCAGGGGGAAATGGTGATATGAGAGGAAAGATTTGAGCCAAGATTTGTTAAAGCTGGGTAAACCAGACAGATTTTACTCATATCTCTATATCTGAGACCATGGCAAAGTTGTTAATCGCTTTGTTGGCCTGTAGCACTTAAGGGAAATTGAGATAGCAGCTGAGTGAAGTTCTCTCAGGCAACCATCAGAATCACACTCTATGTGATGAGACATAATACAGTCCTATGACAGGTGAGACCACAGGGTATGACATTTAAAGAAATCTGTGCTGCATGAGAAAGACATTTGAAACCTCTCAAAAACCATGTTCAAGACATCCTGGAAAAATGCATTCAGGGAGCTATCCTTTTACAGTCAAGGTGCAGTAGTGGCCTGTAACCTAGGCCTCTACCTAATGCACACATGAGGTATCTGGTTTTTCTAAAGTCACAAACAAGCTTGCAGTCGTGGAAGTGGGAGCTTTTATTGGATTGCAGTTCCCCTTGACGAATAGTTTTCCTAGCAGAAGGTAACATATGCATTCAGAGTTTCTCCAGCCTAAATGTGCCAAATTCATTCCTGGCGTCATTCTGCTGATATCAGTGAAATCGCACTAGGTATCATATAAATGCCCAAATTCACATAATATAACAGTGGTTTGAAACAGTTACCTGTTGAACCCTTTCCATTCTGGATAAATACTTAAATTGTCACTGGACCAGAAAAAGAATGAGTGACTCTACAGCTCAGTGATTAAGGCACTTCCCTGGGAGTTGGAAGTTCCAGGGTCAAATCTCCCTGTCCCAATGAGTCCCTAATTACTTATCTCCAGTGGAACTTGGGTAGCCACTCATGTTTTCAGAGGACCAAATGTTCTGGTACTTCCAAGAATGGCATGGTCCTGCCCCACTGGCTTGACCTCACTGGCACATGGCATGCAAGGTCATGCCACAGGTGGGGGGCACCATTGTGAAGAGTGTGCTGTCCCTCCCCACTTCTGGTGGCATGAAGTGCACACGGTTGCTGCATGGGGTGTGCCATTTTGAACAGCATGCAGTCCCTTGTACAAACAGTATGTGTGAGGTCATGCTGGTGTGGGTAGAATGGCACAATCTGCAGAATGGTTTCCCCATCCAGTACTAGATAAAAACCACATCTGGTTTTGTCTCAGTACCTGACAGGGACAAACCACCCAAAAAGGGGCCTGTGTGGTTCAAAAGCAGTCTGCCTAAGTAGAACAGCTTCAACAGGAGAGAATGAAGGAGCCCCACATCAGAAGATCCCATAGTTCAGGGGTTAGAGCACTCTCCTGAGAGGCAGGAGACCTCAGTGCAAATCCTTTCTCCCATCAGGCAGGGGGGAATTGAACAGGGGCATCCCACATCCTAAGTGAATGCTCCAACCATTAGGCTAAATATTCTAAAGGGGGCAGCATCATTACCTCTGCCTTTGACTGGATTTTAACAGGGGCAAACTGGTAGGTGTGCCCAGAGCACACCTTACTGGATTGGCCCCGCAGACAAGATGGGAGTTTCCCTGCCCATCATCCCGTCTTTTCCTGGTTTGTGGATTACACTGTGGCAACAGATAAGTGGGAAATAGGCCTCTGAATTCCTAGAGTGAAGCAGCACTGTCTATACACGAAGTCAGAAATATAGGTGCCCACTGCCCAAGGAATTTTTACATTGAAAATTTTGCTACAAAGTGAGTGTAAGTGCCTCCAGGGCTGTGCTGTAGGCAAGCAAGGGGTTAGTGGTTCACAGTGGTGCCAAAATCTTTTCATTAGGTGCTTAAGTATCTTTGTGGATTAGGACCTACACTTCTTAGTAACAGCTAGCAGCAAACTGAGGCGCAGCATCAGGGCAGTGTGGGAATGTCTGTACTGCTGTTACTTGTGCTGTACCTTTTCTTTGAATAGAGTACAGTCATTAATGTTGTCACATGTTTGCAAATCCACTTGAACAAGATGTTTGAAGGAGAACCTCTTTCTTTCCACGCGCACACACACAGAGAGAGAGAGAGAGAGAGAGAGAGAGAGAGAACTTTCTTGATGATGCTTTCTGATAAAGAGCCCTGGCAAAGCCTCAATTTCATTTTATCTCTACAGATAGGCCAGGAAAAAAATCAGTGCTGTCTGCCTGTAGCCCAAACAACACCGTTTGCTGCCAGGCGCCTTCTCAAAAAAGAGGAAGAGTATAAACTAATTTCATACCTATTCAGTTCAGTAATAGGCATTGTTCTAACTATACCTTCAGTGTTAAGAGGCAGGATCAGCTTATTTTCCCATTGCTAAGCAACTGCTAAAACAGTGTGCAGAATCTCAGCCAGTCTAATGGGCTGATAGGGATCAGTGTCTCAAATTCTTGTTTGCATTCTGAAGTCAACAATAATTCTAGTTCTCTACAAGCCTTCTTATAAGTTGGATTTATGGCTGGACAAGATCCAAACAGGATCCTTCCTTAATGGTGTTCTGAATAGTCCGTTCTCCCCTAGGAAGATATATTTAGCCATAAAACATTATGGAGTTTTAATCCACTAATTTCTTTCTGATATAATGGGAAACTGAGATAGTAGTTGATGGGGATAGAAAAAGTAAAGTGAAATGTTCTTTTAAGAGTAAAACTCCACAGTTTAAATGGTGCCTCGTAGTACTTGGGGTAAGCTTTTGTGTCTGAAAATACAAAGACATTCACCTTTTGCAAAAATTAGTACATTAGGAAAACAGGAATCCACATGAAAAATACTGCAAAAGCTCCTGTTCACTTGGACTTTTCCACCAACCCTCAGTTTAACATTATAATAGTCTCTGTACACACCTCTATAGCGGTGTGTCTATACTTACAAATTAAGTCGACTTAAGCCTGCTTAAGTCGACTTAATTTAATCTGCGTCCACACTACATTTTCCTTAAATCGACTTAAGCAGCTGCTTAAGTCGACTTAAGGAAAAATAAAGTCGACTTTATAAAACCTCGTTTAAAGTCGATTTTACTGGCTAAGTCGACTTTAGAAAGTCGACTTAGCCAGTGTAGACGTGGAGTAGCCCTAAGATGACTTTAAGTCGACTTTGGGGGCTTTAGGGCTTCCTCACTACCCTCCCTGCGAGGGTGGCTGGCACAGCCACAGCCTGGCGTGCCCCCCCACAGGGCAGGGCAGACCCCTGCCCACCCTGCTCTTATGCCCTGCCAGGGTCCCTGTCCCCCTTTGCCCCATTGTCCCAAGGTACAATGGGGCACAGGCTGAGCCTCCTGGCACTTGGCAAGGGGTGCCCCCCCTGCCACCCTGGACCTGTCCCTGGTCCACCTAGCCCCTACAAGTCGACCTAGGTGTCCAGTGTCGACTTAATTTTTGAATGTGGACATGCTAAGTCGACTTAAATTAACAAGTGTAGACATAGTCTAGCAGAAGAGGTCATTCTGAGTTGGCTCCTGTTCCGGGAATAGGTACGGGCAGCTGCATGTATGAGTATAAAGTAAAAGGCTGAGCCAGGCAAGGCACTGGCAGAACCTGATCTGGCACTGGTAAGTAGTGTTGTGCTACTGTCAAATTACTCTTGCCATTGTGAGTAAGAATGCAGAAGCACAAGGGAAGCATTCTCTTAAGTAAGAATACAGAAGCACAGGAGAGTTGAAACTTACTATTGCTTATAGTGGAAGTCCTTACTTACTTACTGAAAAGCAGTTAAGCATGTGCGTAATCCCATTGACTTCAATAGGAGTACTCAAGTCCCAGGCATCAACACTTTGCAGGCAAACATGATGTTCTCTAATACCCTGCCATGTGCTATGTAAAGACATGCCAGATCAAGGCCTTAAATGAGAAACTGTTAGGAATAAGTTTTCAGAATGCTCTATGAGGGTCTCAACCAGCTGACTGTGTCAGAAGAGTCATAGGCTATGTCTACACTAGAAAAGTTAAGTCGACTTTAAGTCGACTTAATAAGGTTGACCTTAAATCAACTTAAAGTCGACTTTCCTTTCTAGTGTAAACATAGTCCCTTGTCGACCTTATTAAGTCAACTTAAAGTTTTAAGTTGACTTAATAAGGTCGATTTAGGAGCTAATCCCTGTCCACACTGGCTTTAAGTTGACTTACGGAGTCGATTTAAGGCTTAAGTCGAGTTAAAATCAGGTATTATTAAGTCGACTTAAGCTTTTCTTAAGTCGACTTAAGGAAATACTGGGGGAAGGGAAACCTGGGGGAAGGGATGGAACTTGGGGGATGCTGGGGCTGTAACAGCAGGAATAAAAGAGAGGGTAGTTGGAACTGGGGGTGGGATCAAATAATTGTTTTTTATTTCCTGATGAAGTCATAATACCTCAGGCGAGTGTGGAAGGAGGACACCGGGAGAAATTGCAAGGAGGAAGATGCGACAGGAGGGAGAATCGACAGGGCAAAGTAGGGCAATGGGCCCGGTATCTTAGGTGCCTGTACACAAATGTGAGGAGCCTGGGAAACAAGCAGGAAGAATTGGTAGTACTGGCACAGACAAGGAACTATGATATAATTGGAATAACAGAAACGTGGTGGGATAACTTGCATGACTGGAGCACTGCCATGGATGGATATAAATTGTTCAGGAAGGACAGGCAGGGAAGAAGGGGGGGAGGAGTAGCGCTATATGTAAAAGAGCTGTATGACTGCTCGGAGCTCCACTATGAAAGTGGAAACAAGATGGTTGAAAGTTTGTGGATTAAGTTTAGGGGAGAATGCAACAAGGGGGATGTTGTGGTGGGTGTCTGCTACAGACTGCCAGACCAGAAGGAGGAGGGGATGAGGCGTTCTATGGACAACTAACAGAAGTTTCCAGATCATCGCAGGCCCTGGTTCTTATGGGGGACTTCAATTATCCTGATGTCTGCTGGGAAGATAATACAGCAGTGCACAGGCAATCCAGGAAGTTTTTGGAGAATATTGAGGACAACTTCCTAGTACAAATGCTGGAGGAACCAACTAGGGGCCTTGCACCTCTAGACCTATTGCTCACAAACAGAGAAGAATTGATCGGGGAAGTAGAAGTAAATGGCAACCTGGGCAGCAGCGACCATGAGATGGTAGAGTTCAGGATCCTGATCAATGGAAGGAAGGAAAGAAGCAGAACACACACCCTGGACTTCAGAAAAGCAGATTTTGGCTCCCTTAGGGAGCTGATGGGCAGGGTCCCATGGGAGGCTGATCTGAAGGGGAAAGGTGTCCAAGACAGCTGGCTGTATTTTAAAGAAACCCTGTTAAAGGCACAGGAAGATAACATTCCGATGTGCAGAAAGAACAGCAAATGTGGATGGCGACCAGCGTGGCTTAGCAGGGAACTCTGAGGGGAGCTGAAACATAAAAGGGAAGCTTACAAGAAGTGGAAACTTGGACAGATGACAAGGGAGGCGTATAAAGATATTGCTCGGGACTGCAGGGATAAAATCAGAAAGGCCAAAGGACAATTGGAGTTGCAGCTGGCAAGAGATGTGAAGGATAACAGAAAGGGGTTCTATAAGTATATCAGCAACAAGAAAAGGATCAGAGGTGATGTAGGTCCCTTACTGAATGGGGCAGGCATCCTCGTGGAGGATGATGCGGAAAAGGCTGATGTACTCAATGCTTTTTTTACTTCAGTCTTCACAAGGAGGGCCAGCTCCCAAGCTACTACACGGGGTAACATAGACTGGAGAGAAGAGTGGCCCTCGGTGCTGGAAAGTCAGGTTAGGGAACACTTAATGAAATTGGATGTGCACAAGTCCATGGGGCCGGATGAACTGCATCCGAGTGTGCGGAGGGAGTTGGGGAAAGTAATTGCAGAGCCGCTGGCCATTATCTTTGAGAACTCGTGGCGAACGGGGGAGGTCCTGGTCCCGGAGGCAAATATAGTACCTATCTTTAAGAAAGGGAAAAAAGGAGGATCCAGGGAACTACAGACCAGTCAGCCTCACCTCAATCCCTGGGAAAATCATGGAGCAGGTCCTCAAGGAATCCATCCTGAAACACTTGGAGGAAAATAGAGTGATCAGGAACAGTCAGCATGGATTCACCAAGGGCAAATCGTGCCTGACCAACCTGATTTCCTTTTATGATGAGATGACTGGATTTGTGGATGCGGGAAGAGCCGTTGATGTGATATACCTTGACTTTAGCAAGCCTTTTGATACGGTTTCCCACAGCATTCTCGTCGGAAAGTTAAGGAAGTATGGGTTGGACGAGTGGACCATAAGGTGGATCGAAAACTGGTTAGATCAACAGGCTCAGAGGGTAGGAATCAATGGCTCGATGTCTGGTTGGCAACCGGTAACGAGTGGAGTGCCCCAGGGGTTGGTCCTGGGGCCGGTTCTACTCAACATCTTCATTAATGATCTTGATGATGGAATAGACTGCGTGCTTAGTAAGTTTGCAGATGACACCAAGTTGGGGGGAATGGTAGATACTCTGGAGGGCAGGGACAGGATCCAGGGAGACTTGGACAAATTGGAACACTGGGCTGAAAGAAACCTCATGAGTTTCAACAAAGACAAGTGCAAAGTCCTGCACTTAGGACAGAAAAATCCCATGCACTGCTACAGGCTGGGGACCGATCAGCTAAGTAGCAGCACTGTAGAAAAGGACCTGGGAGTTATGGTGGATGGGAAGATGAAGATGAGCCAACAGTGTGCCCTTGTTGCCAAAAAGGCCAATGGCATATTAGGCTGCATCAGTAGGAGTATTGCCAGCAGATCGAGGGATGTGATAATGTAACCTTTGGGTGGGCTAAATTCATTAAATTGCCCTTCTCCAGTGCCCCACAGAAATCAATCCCAATCCCTGTGGGGAAAGCAGCTGGAGACCCAGGATCCAGTCTGTACAGGACTCACGGCGAAGCTTGCTCAGAGCTACACTCACACATTAAAATACTACTAAAAACAAACATAACAATGAACTTTATTAACTACTAACTAAATGAACCTTATCCTAAGTAAACAAACTACAATTAACCAAGAACAATCCCTTGCATGAAAGATACCCAAGAATCCCAAAGTCTGTGTGGAGTTCACCCAACTCTCAGCTACAGTCTCTGTTCCAGCGTGGAAGCTTGAATGGCAAGAAATAGCTGTCCTCTTCTTTCTTTGCTGGGATCCTCTGTAGCATTACATGCAGGCTCTCTCTTCTTCTCTGCAACCAGCCCTCAGTCCCATATGCATGTCTGCAAGGTCTGGTGCAAATGACTCCTTTACATGGAGAAAACATCTTGTTCACTCCTGGCTCAGCTCCTCTCCAGAACACTGAGCACATGGTCTCCTTTCAAGGCAGCTCCTGCCTGCTGTCTGCTCAGGCTGCTGCTCTCCAGTCATCTGACTGATCACACCAGCAGGGTACACTGTGGAGCATGCTCAAATTGCTACCACTCCCTGCTACTGGAAGTTTCCAGTTGTTTCCAGTTGTGGGTCACTAATCTGCCCAACAATAGTAACCCACCCTCAGCAGGTCTCTCAGAGATAGCCTTTTCAGGCATATGGGTTACAATAATTCCCCTCTATTCGACACTGGTCAGGCCGCATCTGGAATACTGTGTCCAGTTTTGGGCTCCCCACTACAAAAAGGATGTGGACAAATTAGAAAGAGTCCAGCGGAGGGCAACAAAAATGATTAGGGGGCTGGGGCACATGACCTATGAGGAGAGACTGAAGGAACTAGGCTTATTTAGTCTACAGAAGAGAAGACTGAGGGGAGATTTGATAGCAACCTTCAACTACTTGAAGGGTTGCTCCAAAGAGGAGGGAGCTAGGCTGTTCTCGAGGGTAACAGAGGACAGAACAAGGAGCAATGGTTTCAAATTATAGCTGGGGAGGTCAATGTTGGATATTAGGAAAAACTTTCTCACTAGGAGGGTGGTGAAGCATTGGAATGGGCTATCTAGGGAGGTGGTAGAATCTTCATCTTTGGAGATTTTTAAGGCTCGGTTAGACAAAACCCTGGCTGGGATAATTTAGGGGGAGTGGTCCTGCTTTTTAGCAGGGGGTTGGACTAGATGACCTCGTGAGGTCCCTTCCAACCCTATTATTCTATGATTCTATGAAATACTTAAATCGACTTAATAAAAGGCCACTGTGGACGTGGCTTTGTTTAGGTCGACTTAAGTTGCCAGTGCAGACGCACTCATAGACTCTAAGGTCAGAAGAGACCAATATATCATCTAGTCTGACCTCCTGCACAATGCAGGCCACAGTATCTCACCCACCCGCTACTATAATAAACCTCTAACCTATGACTGAGTTATTACAGTCCTCAAAACATGGTTTGAAGACTTTAAGGTACAGAGAATCCACCAGCAACTGAGTCATGTCCCATGCTACAGAGGAAGGCAAAGGAGACTAACATATCACTCAATTTTCAAATGATTTCAAAAGACAGTGGTGAAAAATTGGGCCTACGCCTGGATACTGCTTACTCCAGGGTGGGATCACCACAGAATATAGGAGAAACTGCCAGCAACGGCATATAAATTAAACTGGGGGCGACTTGTCTTGTTATGTAACCTTCATTTTATCATCCTGTCTTAAATTTCAAGTCTGCTCAGTAAATAAAGCCAGAAAAATGTCTTAAAGTCAGTATTGAAAACAATGTTCTCATTTATGTGTATGAGTCAATATAACCTCAAAGTCTGGTCATTTTCAGTAAAGGTTTTCGATTTAGAACAATATGGGTCATTTCCCTCATTATTACTGGCTAGAACTCCCCCTTGGGGAATTATTAGAAGCCTTTTTTCACCCGAGTGTGCAAGACTTTATAAGCAATTTAATGCAGATAAAGGTTTTATTTACATGAGGCTAGATGATAATAAACCACAATAAAACCTCACTGAAATAAAACTTATTAAATGCAAGGGAACATAGACCTGAAACTCATTCTAATGTAATAATTCCTACCATTGTCCCCAGAAAAGTTGCAGAACATGGAGACAAACTCTGTTGAGCTGCCTTTCAATTAGAAAAGGGCACAGTTTGAGGATAATGTAACAAATTTTACTATAAATAAACAAGAAATAGTCCTAAAACCAGGGTTTTTTTGGTGATGGTAGTCAGGAGTACTGAGTACCAGCACCTTTTTTTTTTTTGGTGGTGGTGGTGGTACTTGGGTAATTTTTTTTTTTTTTAAACAAAAAACGCACTGCCTGAAATCAAAGTTTGGGAGTGCTGGGCTCTCTGATTTTGGTTCAGCCCTCTGTAGAGATGCAGTTCATGTCCATTAATTTAAACAGAGTCAATCCATAATAGTCTCTTATAGAAAAGAGGACCTCACTCAGTCTCTCTTTCCTAAGGCCAAGGACTAAGGAGCAGATTCACAAAGATATTAGGTAGCTAGCTACCTCTTTAGGCATTTGCATCTAATGTTTAGGCGCCAATGAAATTCTCAAAACCACTGTTCATCTGCTGCCTGCGTTTCTTCCTTTCCCCCCCCCCCCCTCACATGGGATCAGTTTGTGTCAAACACTGCTCATTCATGTAAGTCACATTAGCTAAAGAAGTGAGATTCATTAAAGCATATTCAAACCACTTCACTGGCAACCTCAGCAGAGAGGTTGAGGCTTGACTGGCATACAGATTTGTGTACTCTGTTGCCCTCTACCAGCTTTGCACTGAGGTAGGTGAAGGGTAATGGGGGGAATGGGAGCTTGTACTGTTTCTTTCACTCTATTCGCTGGTTCTATGGTTTTCCTGACTTGCAGTTTTAAATCAAACCTTTTATTAGATACTTTTTTAAAAAAAAAGATGGTAATTTTAAAGGAAAAAGAAAACCAAATACAGTTCCCCGCCAATAAAACAGAGGATTGGTGTGCTTGCACCGGGGCAAGTTTACTGAGCTGGATAAAGAGATTTAACTCCTTATTTGCTTTAAGACAATTGCTGAACTGGCTGTAGTTGTTTTTAACTTTTAATGTGTGTCAAAGGTGTTTTATTAAAAAATTGAAACAAATAAAATGAATTACAGTAACTCATCAGACATACTTTTAATTTGTTAAACTACCACCCGAATGCTATTTTGAATGTGGCAGGGTCTGCAATGTAGAAATATATACTCTTTACCTGATTGTCTACAACTGCTCCTTTGGAGACATTGCAATCTGTCCAAAATACATAGACACGCTCATGAATTTCCACACTCAGGCTCCCATTGAGAACAGGATTTAACCATTCCCCTGGAGAGGTCTGCAACAGAATCACTGAAGACCTGGGTAAGTGCATGAGACTAGGAAAATGAACTTGACTAGTAAAACCAAGTGGTGTATTTTCATGATCTAAGCTGAATTAAACGAAACAAACAAACAAAACCCAAACCCCCTCCCTTCCCCCCCGCATAATGATAAAAAAGAGAACTTTTTTCTGCTTAATTATCTAAGGCAGGGGTCAGCAACCTTTGCCAGCCCCTGTGCCGGCCCCACCCCCTGCTCCCTCAGCAGGTGCTGGGGGCAGGGCGAGCATGGTGGCTCCTTTTCCCTGCTGGTCCCGTCTCTGTGCACGACTCCTGTCCTCTGCTAGCCCTACTCCTCAGCTGGCAGCTGGGTAGCATGACCAGCAGGGCATAGGAGCCCCAGCATGGACGTGGCTCTTGTGGCCCCAGGCCCTGCTGAGGGGCGGGGCCAGCGGGGGAGAGCAGCCATGGCACTGTGCGGAGCTCGGGATAGGTGCACCTGCCAGTTTTGGCACTTGTGCCAGGGGGTTGCTGACCCCTAAGGGGTGTTACTAATAGCAAATTCGTTTTAAAATACAATTTTCTGGCTGACAGTGATCATATTTTATTTACTTAAGAACAAACATATCACTAATAACTCCTCAGATCAATTTTCTCTGTTTAAATTATTTTTTTCTTCAGATTAAAAAAACAAACAAACCAAGAAAGGATTATTGACCAAGTAGCCTGTCATAGTTGAAGTGAAAATCATGACAAGGAACTATAGTGCAATGGTAACTATATCATGTATTATTTTGTTTGCATAGAAAAGAGTCAGAATATTAATGTAGAATTTTTACAGTTATTTATATAGCAGCATTAGCATACATGATCATATTCAATAGGTGAAATACCCCAAACATATCACAGGAGCATACCCCAAAGGGTTATACTTTCAAGGCACAATAGGACTAGTGAGATATTTAACACAGCAGTGATAGGGTATGGTTTCCAGAGTGTACTAATTTGAGAATGAACCCCCCTCCCCACCTCCCACCGAACCAATGGAAAATGTCATTGAACTGGTAGAGACTACAATTTTAAAACATTAATAACTCGTTTTAATGTATGTATAGATATAAGTGTGAGTGTGTATATTTTTATATATGGAAAGAATGAGTTGATCCAGTTTACAAGATGGACTAATGATCTGTAAGCTCTTATTTTAAATAAAAAGGTATGCAAAAGCAGCAAACTTTTGTTGACTTATAATTTTTGTACCCACGTAACTTTAAATCTCAGATTGTGATTTTATGCACAAAATTCCAGTTGAAAACACTTCTGATTTAAAGAAGAGCATGGATGATGTGATAATCCAGTAGAAAACACTTCTGACTAAAAGGAGAGCATGGATGATGTGATAATCCTCCACATTCAAAAGTGAAAATAACAACTTCCAGTAATTTGGAGGAAATGAACCAAAAAGCTCAGCTCTGGATAAACTTCCTAGGAGCACTGTCTTCTGCGACAAAGTGCAACCATGGGTTGCAGATAGTGGAATGGCCTTCAGATATGGAAGCTAACTGTGATAAAAGCAGGAAAACTTGTTGAATAAGCAGCTGTTGTGGCCCATTTCACGACAGTACTAATGGTGCAGTAGTGCAGCCTATGGCATTGCTGTCCCTATAAATGCCACAAATGTCCACTACTCTGACATCGTGAATATGGGCTGCCATTCAATAAGCGTGTTGCCAAAATACCTACTGCCTTCTGGGTTAAGCCTTTGATTAAAAGCTAGGGTTCTAAAGAAATTGGCTGCACTCTATTCTTGGAGCTGTTATGCAGTATTAGTCTCAAAGTTATACCATGATACCCTGGCCTAATTTTCCTTAACTGACTTGCAATCTGACTGTCTCTAAGTGTGAACCAGTTGTCCCCATGGCTTGATGTGTGAAACTGGCAGCTGTAGGGATAGCCACATGAATTTCAAGAGGACTGAATCAACCCAGGAAACTAGCCAATATATATAGTGAAATGTAAAGGCTAGATGTTACAACAATGCAACTAAGTGAGATGTTCTGGAGAAGTCAAGATGACTTTATCACAAGTCTTTCAAGAAACACAGTGTTATCAGTATAGATGGATGTCAACGTAGGAAAGGAGTAGCAATTAAAGTGGATAGAACTGTAGCTGGAAGGACTGAACAAGCAAATCCATCATTTGAACATGTAATGCTAATAGTGATAAAACAAAGCACATCTAAAAGATACAGTGATGTTTTAAGGATATACCCTAATAATGGCAGATTCTGATGAAAAATGTTATGAAAACATTGAAGAAGGAATGGAAATGAGCAGTGGAAAGAAAGATAGAGTGGTCATTCTTGTCTGGGAGACTGGAGTGCAAACATACGAAGAGAAAGAGTATCTGTGGCAGTTGGCCCATTTGGGTTGTTGAAAAAAAACAATAGCAGAGAAAGATTCATAAAATTTTCTGAGAGACATAACCTCATCTACAATACTTATGCTTTCTTTTTGTTAAAAAAATAAGGCCTACATGGGATTTACGAAGAGGCATATATAAACACCAAATTAATTTTTTTCATGATAAGCCATAGGCATAGAAACAGTATTAGAAAGGTTAAGGTTATGCCAAGTGCAGCTTGTTGATCAGATCACAGATTGGTATTGATGGGACCAAATATACAACTGAAAAAGAAGGCCAAGCACTATGTAGGATGGAACCTTGAAGCTCTGAGAAATCGGGAGATACAAAGGTGAGTCTGTTTCCCATGCTCTGCCTAGCCACCACTGCCCTGCTTATCCTCCCCACACTCTTCCCTCCCTTATCTATCCAAAATTAGCTCACTGCCCCCCACCTGAGTGAGAAAATAATTGAAATATGACCCCTCCCAGCGTGGAATGGTAGGAGTAGGGATGTGGCCTGATATCATAGGGAATGATGGGAGTTGGGGGGGGGGAGTGTAGGGAGATGCTGTAATGAAGTTCTCCATGGACTGCAAAGGAAGGTGAGCCCATGATTGTTCAACCAGTAGGTCCACAAGAGCCTGCAGCATCTGTGTTTGCTAGGACAGCTCCCTCTTCTTTCCCCCATCTAACGCTAGATGCTTTTCATTCTGCTCTAGAGTTAGATGGGGGAAGACCATGAACAGCAGTTTTTTTATATACACAGGTATGTACCTTGAATCCCAAGGAAAACACCCTTCTCTTGCTTACTCATCTTTTTGTTGTAACACTACCATTTCTAGAATGAATAAATTAATGAGATGTTGATTGTCTTGTCCTGTTAACGTGGAAGTGCCATAAGTACCTCACTGAAATGGGAAATACAGTTAGACACTTATCTGAGGTCCTTTGCCCGTGCTTGACTGCCAGGACTGACTGGACTGCAGTGGAGTCTCAAACAGATTCTGGCTCGTGGCACAGCTAGGCCCCACACTTGTATGTTCCCCATCCTCCTCATTTTCTTTCTGCATCTCTTTCTCCCTGTTTATGGGAGGGGACTGTGACTTGGGGTCCTCAGAGGTCTCCATGGTGGTGCTGAGGGTGATGATGGGGTCTCTGCCAAGTGTGGAATGCAACTCTTTATAAAAGAGAAGGTCTGTGGCTTGGCACTGGTTTGAGTGTTGGTCTTCCTGGCCTTCTGGTAGATCTAATACAGTTCTTTCACACAGCACTGATGCTGGTCACTGCATACCTCTTTTACTGCATCCCCCAAGCACTCTGTTCATAGATATCCGTGTTTCGATAGGTGGTCCATAGCTCTTTATACATAGCCTCTTCTCCCCACAGATCCAGGAGAGCCAATATCTCCTGTCTAGTTCATACCAAAATAGATCTTAAGCACACAGCCAATGGTCAGTTGGGCAATTGCACACAATATTAGAGAGTTGCTAAGTGTGTTTGCCAAGCTGAACAATCAAGAAAAGGCATTTCAGAAATGTTCAGGGCTTTAAAGGGCTGCTAGGTTCTTTTGGTCTTCCTTGACTCCCGGGCAGTGGTGTTCACAGTTGTGACCAGAGCAGTCATTGTGGGGTGGGGCTGCTGAAGAACTGTTAAGAGTTGTCGTAAGCGATGTAGTGTCTACACTCATGCTTGCATCAACTTCAGTCTGGGGTGGTCTTAGGGTTTCTGGGGCCTGGGGCAAAAGTCAAGGATGGTGGGGCCCTTCTACACCACATGGGGGGCCCCCATCCTTGACTTTTGCTACCCCCACTGTGGCTCCCGCTGCCCCCTCAGCCCTGCCACGGCTCCCGCTGCACTGCCAGCCTCACCGGGGTCCTCAGCCCTGCTGTGGTCCCTAGCCACCCCATGGCCCCCTGCCACCCCATCCCTACTCCACAGCCAGCCTTGCCAGGGCCTCATTGGCCCTGCCGTGGCCTCGGCTGCCCCCCCCCCCGGATCCCTTGCCCCACCATGGCCCCCCCACTGCCAGCCTCACCGGGGTCCCTGGCTCCACCGCAGCTCCCCCAAATCCCACCACCAAGTCCCCATCATAGGCAGTCTTAGCAGGTGGGACCTGTGGCAGCCAGGCATATTGCAGGGCCCCTTCCTCTATGGGGGCATGGGCAGCTGCCTGCACTGCCCACTTGCTAAGACTGCCTATGACTTCAGTACATTGGCCATTGCTCAGTGCCGCTTGGGGAGATAGTGTTACAGCATTGCTGTAACAGGGTGCTTGCATAGGTGGGAGACACATTTAAAAATAGACACTTGCACAACTAGATCAATGCAAGATGGCTTATGTCAACCCAAATTTGGAATGTAGACCAGCAGGCCTTAGGAAAGGCACAGCTTCTTGCTTGTACTCTTTAAAATACTTTACCCTGGAATACAGATACATAAATTAGGCAACAGATACATTCCTACATCTATTCAGGAACAGGATTTGCCTGAAAGGTTTTTCAATTTTTTTTTCACCTCTGAAGGCTTTTTTAGGAGACAATCCAAGAAAATTGACTCCTGCCATGTTGTAACATAAAGGTATCGGTGTGATACTGTATTTAATTTACCCTCCTATTAATGTTCCCTTTGAATTGCTAATTTTATCTTTCATATTAAGGTTATAGTGTATTTTTCTTCAGAATATTTTTCTGCTTCAACAGGCAGGAGAATCTCAGTCTTTGCAAAGGACATTAATATTCGGTCTGACTTCACAGCCGCTCACATGGCTATTATTCCAATAGGCATCGCCTTCTCCTCCTGGAGAGAAACCATTGTGGTTAATGCAGTTTTGCAAGTCAGTATAATATTCACTGCATTTCCTTGACATGGTTTAATGGCAAGAGCAGCATGCACCCCATGTCAGAGAAAATTACCTGTTGACCCTAGCTGAAGTGTGATGCCTGTTCTTAACTGAATAGCTATAAAATGATGTTGAAAATCTTATATGAACACTATGTCCCATAGGAAACTTACTTTCTATTAGCTTCCCCATAAGGAACAACTGATTTTGGCATTTTCTTTTTATAGGATATTATTACATACACACCAAGTGATTGTCCACTGAGCCTTCCTCCTGGCCCAATAAGGAAGTGAATACAGAAGAAAGAAAGAAAGAAAGAAAGAAAGAAAGAAAGAAAGAAAGAAAG
>ML686111.1:895421-914215 GCA_007922175.1 Pelusios castaneus
AAGAAAGAAAGAAAGAAAGAAAGAAAGAAAGAAAGAAAGAAAGAAAGATGTGATGGGGTAGTTTTATTATCCTGATAGAAAACAGATTGAGGAATTCCCTTTGAAAAAAAATCTGTCTTGGCCATGCTCTTTTACATCAGGAAATAGACTGGCACAATAAGAGTACAGGTGAGGTGATGTCCTCTTAGGATCTTATATCTATATAATGCGGCAGCATTAAATTCTATTTCTCTGGATAGATACATAGATGAATTACGTGTAACAGAAGGGAAATGAATTTCATGCTCATGAAAGGTGCTGCGTGCTACCAAAATCCTCTTTTGATTCACAGAATAGGCACTTTGTCTTCCAAGTGCCTCACCCTGGCAAAGGGACCAAGCCTGTGAGCAGTGTTGTAAATGCGGTGTCCATAACAAACTGGCTTTATAGGTTGTCTGCTGAGACTGCCAACAAGGTTCATTCTGGTCAATACTGAGCTTTTTATAGTTGTCCTCTGGAACTGAGATGACCAAACTCATTGCACTAAGGGCCTGACTCTCCTTTCACTTATAATAATAACTCAGACGTGACTCTGGAATGCTGCTGAGATACCCCAGTGTAAACCTGTGTAAGCAGCTGGAGGATCAAGCTCAATAAGTGCTAAGTAGCAGGGAAAAGCTATTCTTAATTGACATTTTACAGTCATTTTGCACAGGAGTAAAAGACTGCACGAGGTGGAGAATCAGGGCCTAAATCTCTCCCTTTTGGCCTAAATGATAGGCAGCCAGCGGTACAATCCCTCTTCTGTACAGTGACATAAGAGATCAAAACCTAGTGATAAGTCATCAGCTAGAGAGGAGATTCCTGCACTTTGGCTGTTGCTGATTTGTAAAGCTACTTTCCTCCTTTCTCCCATTACCCTAACTGCAATCTTTGCCCAATAGGTGCAGATCCAGATTACTCTTCTAGGCCAGGATATTAACAATCACACTATTCATATAGTGAGGCCTAAAAATGAAGTGAGCTAATAGAAAACTCTCCTCAGCCCCTTCCCATAAATCCCACCATTATTAACTGACAAACATAAATGCAATGAACTTTCAGTGATTGTGCCATATAAAAAGGTGATTAAAATGCATTTGAGGGACTAGCCTTGTCAATAAAAAAACGCACTGAGGAAACCAAGGGTGTTTCCCAGTTCAGCCAGTGATGGAGTAATTACTGTAATTGACTTCTGTAGCTTAATCCAGGCAAGCAGAACTGTCGCTTTTTGTATGGTGAACTTCCTCCTGTAATAAAAGGATGGGATACTTGATAACCTTTTGTTAAAATATGGGCAAGAATTTATTCTTTAAAGAGATGCTGCCAACTAGTTTTAGATCCAAAATGAGAATTTACTTGAAAGATGTTTGTGAGATATGGTAAAGGGGGAGTTGATAGTGGTGCTTACAGAATATTTCTATGAATAAAAATGTTTTATTCATTTTTGAATTTCAATGAAAACCAGAGGTTTTTGGAGAGGAATTAAAAATTTCCTGCAATGGTGCAAACCCCAGCTCAGTTACAATGTGCTAGTGTAAAAGAAAAACTGGCTAAAAACCCGAATCTTAGAGTCAGAAACCTCCAAATTCCTGGCTACTTGAGTCTCACCACTGGATCATGGTGAGTCAGATTGGTCTCATTTTACTGTCCTAGATCAGCTAGGCACAAGAACAAAAGGATGAATGGAGAAAAATTAAGCAATTTTTAAAATGCTTAGTTTTAATTATTTCAGTAAGTAATAAAAGAGACAAGAAGCTAGTATTAATTATTATTGTGTTTTCTCTTGACTGCATTTCTTTTAAAGAGTACAGAAAATATAATATTTCTATCATTGGCATTTATGGTGACAAGATAGTAAATGTGAAAAATTGGGATGAGGATAAGGGGAATGGGCCCCTGAATAAGAGAAAGAGGCAAATATCAGAACTGTCCCTATAAAATCAGGACATCTGGTGACCCTATTGATATTTGGTACTGCTTTCAGCTCCAGCCCCATGAACTATTCTGGCTGACATGTTCCCTTTTTTATGGTTTTGGGGAAGGTTGAATATCTTTTACTCCTGCAGTTAATGACTGCTGGGTGGGAACTTAAGTACCCAGTCACTTGGCTGGGCTGCTAGCTTTTAAACAGTTTTTTTTCCTTTGTGATTCTGTTCTGCATATCCCAAAAAAGTATAATTTGTGTTCTGTATTTCTTATTTTAGCATACAATTGTCTGGTTTTCCCAGGTTAATTTAAGTGGTGGAAGGGCCCATTATTTCTTGATGATTTCTTAAGGGTACTAGGGCTTTACCTAGTAAATCGGGCACAATTTTTCCTATTCAAAGGCTAGATACCTTTGTCCATAGTCGCAATAGTACCTCTGAAGACTAGTAAGTAGGCACTCCAGTTTATCATCATGTACCAATACTGGATATTTCTTTTGAAAGATATCTAAGAATTTTTTGGGGGGAAGTGCTATGGCCTGTCTACACAAGAGGGTTGGACTAGATCAGGGGTAGGAAACCCCCAGCACATGTTCTGACAGTGGCACGCAAGCCCATTCAGAGCAGCACATGACACCCTCTGTGGCACCAAAGAAATTGCCACTCCTGCCACTGAAAGACGCTCTGGGCAGATTTTTTGGGTGCAGGGGGTCACCATCATGCCCATGGATGCCCCCATGTGCTGTGGAAAGAAGCTACCCAGAGCAGCTCCTCTTTGGAGCATGCTGCCGCCAAAAGGAGCCACTCCTGGCAGCTTCCTTCTGCAGCATGTCTAGGGACCCCTGAGAGGAGCCACTTCTTTCTGAGGCATGCTGGGGACCCCTGCCACATGCATGCCACCAACAGAAGCTACTCTGGGCAGCTTCTTTCCTTGGCATACCTGGGAAGCACCCCCAACTCCAGCTGTAGCCACTGCCGAATTTTCAGGTGGCTGCCACATTTTTTCAGCAGAGGGGCTGTTGGCACTGGCTGAGGGCTAGGGAGGAAGGGCCAGCATGGGAGTGGGCAAAGGTTACCGACCCCTGAACTAGATGACTGCAATGGTCCCTTCTGGCCTTGGAATCTTTAAACATATAAGTCATAGTGAAGAGAACTGTCTCCCATAATAAACAAGCAGGGAATGATTATTAGAATTTAGTTGAGATTTTAACATTAATTTTCTAGTTCTCTTATGATGACTAGGAACTCAAAGCAAATGAAAAACACAGTTCAGAGAATTGTTACTTACAAGGTTAGAGCAGAATTAAGGAAAAATTCATGATGGATTTAAACAATTTTCTTTACAGAATGTTTTCACAGTAGTTTGAATTCAAATGGATGTAATGAACGTCAAGCCCTGCCTCTATTGCATTGTTTACTGTGTGGCTTTTACCATCTTACTACATGGTGATCCGTCTTTTCCCAACAACCACGGTTAATTGTTTAATATTTTCTTCTATCATTTATTTTAAATTATAAGAGGATGAACATAAGATTTTTTGTTTTATGGTAAAGTTCCTCAGGGCTGGAATCATCTTTTATATCTGATATAATGGCTAGACCATTAAGGATCCTGATTCTGCTTGGAGCCTTTGGATGTAATGGCAATAAATAATAGTGGTCTTTAAAATATCTAATTCAATCCAGGGTTATGACATCCCCATCTTCCCCATGTCTAAATGCTATCAAAATACATGTATACGACTCCAGGAAGAGGACTGACAGGGGCTACGAGTAATGCATGACTGACAGCTTGGTAAACAATATTTTTGTATTCAGACTTAAAAAAATCCTAGTCCAGCACCAGATGAATGAAGCCTTTAGAAAAGGATCTAGTTGAACCTGATTTTTAGTGGTGGCATTAGCAGTACTCAGTGTGGGATTAGTTCAGATTCATCCTAAGGATCTTCTATTCTCCATTCTGGGAACCACCTTTTAACCTTGAAAACCATAAACTCCTAAGAAGGTGGCCAGCAGTGGGGGGGAATGGGCAAAAAGCTTCCTCTAAAGTTGATGGCCAAAGCTGCTTGGTGGATCAATTAGCAGGTCCCACTCACCCACCCGGAGCCCAAGTTACAGCCCCCTTGCGTAAACCAACACTAGTGCCTGTCCTACAATGCTGGAATCTCCTGGGAAACCAGCTTTTTCCAGCATGGTCCCTTTTTTGAGGTAACTGATCTGCAAGGGTGCTGGAGACACGCTGCCACCTGTCCAGTTTTGGGGGCTCAGGATCATCCTGGCTACCCCATTTTTTTGTATGTCAGAAGTGGCAAGTCAACCCTACCCAGCCCAAAGCCAGCACCTGACAGGCACCGAGAGAACTGCGCCCACAGTCTCCCAGATGCCGCCCAGGGGAGCTATTCTGCTCGCTGTGCATTTGGTACCGAGCAGAGAAGGGGTGTCAGGCAGGCAATGGCCTGGCTGGCGCAGGGTGCTCCCCTTTCATTGTGCTGGCGATGGAGGGCGGAGAGGCCCGAGCTGGATGTCAGGCTGCAGGAGAGTCTGGCGGGTTCCTCAGCCTCAGAGGAAACCCGTGAGACTGACAACCAGGGTCACCCCGGGGCACCAACGAGCCCCTCAGCCGGGCGGCCCTGGAGCGCGCCGGGCGGCACAGCCCACGGAGGGAGCCCTCTACACGCGGACCATGGAGCGACAACGCCGCATCGGGAACCGAACCGGCGCCCCCAGCTAATCAACCCTGGCTGCGCGGGGCGGGTCGGCGGCGCCCGGCCGCCTGATGCAGCAGCGACACCTGTCGGCCAAGGCTCATTAGCGCAGCCTGGGGCCAACCAGCAGAGCCGGGCCCTCGCTGCGGTTTCCAGCGCTGCCGGCGGGGGCTGGCAAGACGGGGCTGAAATAGGCGGACCCCCTCGGCTGCAGTATCACGCATGACGGGTCTATAACCTCCGGCGCTGGTTCTTTCTTGGGGCCGGGCTGCAGCGCTGGGCCTGGCCGCCGCCACCCTGGCGGCTTCGCTTTCCCCGTGGAAACGAAGCTGCGGGGCCGCTGCGGCTTGCAGGCGCAAGGAGAGCTCGCATCTGACCCGGCCCAGGCGAGCTCCACGCGAGCCCCTCACAGGATCTGCGAAGGGCGCCCGAGCGAGGGAGGTGGCAGAAAGGGCTGGGAGTTATCGCGGCAGGTATAACCTCTAGGACGCCTTGTATCTTACTGAGAGTGAGAAGTCCTGCTAAATGGTGGCTCCATAGCTCAGTGGTTAGAGCACTGGTCTTGTAAACCAGGGGTCGCGAGTTCGATCCTCGCTGGGGCCTCGCGAAAGTTTTGGTTGTGTGATTGCTGGGAGGTTCCTTGAATGAAATGACACCTCATTTTAGATCATTGGTATGTATTTTTTTAATTAGCGTGCCAATTCTAAATTCCACAAGGGTTTAGTGGCTCTTATAGCTGTAAGCACAGTATTTGGGGATATAGAATGGTCTGAGGATATTAAAGATCATTCAATTAGATTAACAATTAATATTAATATTATTATATAAATAATAAATATCAAACATTACTATAATTAACTCTCTTTTGCTGCTGTTTACTCTAGGGGGATAAAACCATTTTTGCGTGCATGGCAGGAACCAGCGCCTAAATATTTGTAAGGCACTCTACAATTCCCCTGATGTGAAGTGCAGTGAAAAGTTGTTATTAAGAGATTAAGGGAGCAAGTTGCCCCCAGGTGGGGAATAAATGGCACAAAGGTAGTGCCTACCAGCTGGACAAGATTACCTGCCTCTCCACAGCTTTTCACTGACTCAGGGCTGCTGGTTTTAGTTCTACATCAGAAGCTGGTGAGAGAACAGTGGAATTCACTAGTCTAAGTTTGCTTTTCTGTGTTGAGGGTAGCTTGGCCTGAGAACTAAAGCCCCAGACACGACTCCACTTCTGTACTGAATTTGAAATTTTTTAAATCTGTTTTTCAAGAAATCAAAAAGTCAGAAATACAGTGAGAAAAACATTTAAATTAATGTAACCACCATTAACAATGTCAAGAGGGAAATAAATGCAAACAAGCATTCTTTCACGCTTTGACACAGGGAAAGGGTAGGGCGTGACCATAGGCTCAGACTACATTTGTAAGTAGGAAGACTAAGAATGTAACAAAACCATAATAGTGGGCCAATAGACTGCTAAGAGCTGCAGTTTGCTATACCTTGATTGGAAAGTTCTGGGTTGCTAAAGACCTGTTTTTCTTGGCATGGCTTGGTTTTGCAGGGCTTTCTGTGGGTCTTGGCCAGTAATCCCCAATTTCAGTATTACTAGATGGCCAACACACACTATTTCCTTCTCCTCTCTCTACCACAACTTGATGGTACCCCCTGCAACTCTCATGCCGAGATGATTATGGGGCTCAGCTGTGTGGTCCACAAGGAGCTTCCCCACTGGAGGAGTTGCACATTTTGGCAAGCAGTGGTGTATCTGGAATTCCATAATTGGGTCTGGGCCATCCTGGATATTTCAGTCACCTGGAGCAGCACAGATTCCATTTATTGCATGAGCTTTCGTGGGAGAAATCCCATGAAAGCAGCTGCTTGAGAAATGCCTGATGAAGTGGGATTTCTCCCACGAAAACTCATGCGATAAATACATTTGTTAGTCTTTATAAATGCCACAGGACTTCTTGTTTGTTTTGCTGAACCAGATTAACATGGCTACCCCGCTAGAACTTGTCCACAGATTCCATTGCATATGGTCGAGCAAAGCCTCTCCGCACTGCAGCAGCTGGGCCACACGTTCATGTCGAAAGTAGGCTTCTAGCCACAGCAGAGGGAGGTTGGAAAGCTATCAAAGGAGGGATTGGTAAAGTCAACCTGGTCTTCACTTCTGGAGAATCCAGCTTCCTATTGCAGTCAAGCTTTCCTGTGCTCCCCATCCAGTACTCTTGGTGGGCAAACTTGCCCATGACTAGTATCCTCCTGCCCCCAAATGTGTGTGTGCATGCACACATACACACACAACATTTTAAGGGAAGCTCATTTTCTGTTATTTTAAAAACTGCTCAGTCTAATTGTGATGCCATACGTTGAATATGGAGAGACACTGTCATTGCTCATTGGACTGAGAAGCTGTTCTAGTGCTTGGCATAGAGTGTCTAAAGCACATATGATGAGAAGGAACTGGTGGTACACTAACTATTCAGGGTGTCATTGTCTAGACCCACGAACAGGTCTCTGTCCAGTGAGAGAAAAGCAAAACCGTGAGTCTCTTGGTAGGTGACCCACGCAGATCAGCTACATGTTGTGACATGATCATGGGCATGATCTAAATATTTCAGTGTATATAGCTATAAGTACACCGGTAGTTTAACTGTCCAGGAAAGAAATATCTTGTTGGGTATGGTATTAGGAAAATGAGAAGGCATTATGAAAACTTTTGAAAACTGTTCCAACAATAGATGTCTGACATAGTCCAATATAATCAATGAGATCAGATGGTGGGACTATGAATCCTCTTTCTATAGCAAAAACAGTGCAGAACATTCTACACATCTCCTTGAAATAGTGGATTAGGGTTTGTTGTGCCTATTCATTGTAATCATATCTAACTTTCATGGAGTGTTTTTTAGGGGAGTCAACAGATGGAACATGTGCCTTCATCACAATTTGGAAGCATGAGTGTGGCAAATGTTAGGAGGTGGCTACTGAAGAGGTGAAATGGGTATGTGACAACTATGTTTTCATCACCATAGAGCACTGTGCCTTTGCATTTGAGGCAGATGTGCAACGCTGCAATAGCAAATTGGGTTGAATGTGCTGGCCTGTAATTCTTCTGAGTGACCCACTTATTATCCTGATCTTGCAAACATTTAAATGTATGCAATGAAGGTGTGTAAAACTGGGACTACACATAGTATACCATGTGCAACATGTGCGTAAGTCTTCATAATTGGGGGTGTCTGTGATAAAAGCCTACTATTATGAGAAACTTTACAATAATCAGCCTGCGTGTACCACTTAATGAGTGTGAACAACTTCACAGTACCATGACTCCTCAGGCTTTGAACCAGTGCACTGCATAATAGTGTTTAGCCTTTAATCTGACAATACAGTTAAATTATAGAAGGGAAAATGTCTCTTATTATCTGTATAATTGAAGCTGTGCATGGTGCTGTAAAACAGAACTGTACCAAACACAGAGCTAGGAAAGACATCATAATTTAAAGGCCTGAGCGGTACAGCAATTGATCACAATACACTGAACTGCACAAGACACTTTGTGTGACCCAAGGAATGTCATAGTGGGAATGCTCATGAAACATGTACTTTCAGAACACAGGAAACATGAATATCTGTAGCATTCACAAAACATATCTGGTCCTGTATGTGAAATTCTTATTGGAATGAGTTCATTTCTAAGGAAGGTTCAACTCTGTAAAGTGGGGGTTAGCAGCACCATCATATTATAGGGAGACATTATCCACCTGCATTTTACATTGTACACCATGCCATCCTGAGGTGTCAGAGTCCCAGGATCTTTGCTTTCACAGGATTCTTCTGAAATCAGCTTATACCCAACATTTGAAACAATTACGTCAGCACTATTTTGATTTCTAGCTGCAGAAATGACAACAGTTAGTTTGTAGACCCTCAGCTCAGTTGGGAATTACAGTCTATGCAAGAATTTGGATTTTTCCCAAACAGGAAAATGCACAAGGAGGGCAAGCAGGGGCACAGAGCCCCAATAATTGGTGTGGTGTGGCATAGAGGTCCTCTGGCCTGGGTGTTCTGGTGGGGGCACAGAATGTGCTCCTCTAAAAGTGGTGGAATTTAAATTCCTGCACACACTCC
This sequence comes from Pelusios castaneus, assembly GCA_007922175.1. Taxonomy (NCBI): domain Eukaryota; kingdom Metazoa; phylum Chordata; order Testudines; family Pelomedusidae; genus Pelusios; species Pelusios castaneus. The sequence continues at coordinate 904,198 of ML686111.1, forward strand.
TGTTCCTAAACATCATGAGCCAGATTCTTTTCCCACTTGCACTTGTGTTTCTCCAGTAATTGAACCAGCACGGTTTGGTAATTATAAAAGTGAAGCCAGAGTTTGACCTTTAATATTTACTCCATTTTATTATGTTTTAACCGTATCCTCAGCTGGTGCAAATAGAGCTGTGTGCAGTTTTTTGATTGAAAAATACAGCTTTGGAGACACTGGAATATTTTGCAAATCCACGGTGAATTTCCGTGGAGTAAGTCAAACCCTTTAAGTTACAAAAGATGATTAATTAATTCTAACCTGCATTCTTCAAAATCTTAGGAGGATCTGAAGAGAAAATGTCAAATGAAAAGGAGTTCCATTCAATTACATCACATAATAGCAGACAGCTAAAAAGTGACAATTTTTTAAAGTGCTTCTATACAAATGCTAGACGTCTAAATATTAAGATGGGTGAACTTGCATGCCTTGTATTAAATAAGGATACTGATATAATAGACATTACAGAAACGTGGTGGAATGAGGATAATTAAGGGACAAATTTCAGAGGGGTAGCCATGTTAGTCTAGTTCAGCAAAACAAACAAGGAGTCCTGTGGTACTTTTAAAGACGAACAAATTCTGCCTACGATAAATATATTTGGTAGTCTTTAAGGCTATGTCTACACTGGCAAGTTAGTTCGAATTAAGGAAGCTTAATTCGAACTAACTAAAGCCATGGTTACACTAGGCTTTAGTTAGTTGGAATTAAGGGCTTCCTTAATTCGAACAAATAAGTTCGAACTAAGGGGTTAATTCGAGCTAACTAATTCGAATTAGCTAGTGTGGCCATGTTAATTCGAACTAATTTCTTAGTTCGAATTAACCAGCCATTGAAATGAATGGGGATCGCTAATTCGAACTAAGCAAGTGCTTGCTTAGTTCGAACTACCATTCCAGTGTGGCCATGCTAGTTCAAATTAAGCTAATTCAAACTAACTAAAATTAGTTTGAATTAGTTAGCTCGAACTAACTAATTTGAACTAATTTTAGCAAATGTAGATATAGCCTAAAAGTGCCACAGGACTCCTTGTTTGTTTTTAAGGGGACACAGTAATATCAGAGTACAAAATATATTCAAAGGATAGAATAGGTTGTACTGATGGGGAATGGCACTATATGTGAAAGAAAGCATACAGTCAAATGAATAAAAAATCATAAATGAACCAAACTGTGTCATAGAATCTCTATGGATAGTAATTCCATGCTTGAATAATAAGAATATAGCAATAGGGATATACTACTGACCAGGGTGGTGATACTGACTGTGAATGCTCAGGGAGATTAGAAAGGTTATAAAAATAAAAAACTCAACAATAATGAAGGATTTTGCCTATCCCCATGTTGACTGGGTAAACGTCTCCTCAGGACAGGATGCAGAGATAAAGTTGCTTGACACCTTAAATGACTCTTTGGAGCAGCTAGTCTTGGATCCCACAACTGGAGAAGCAATTCTTGAATTAGTTCTAAGTGGAGCACAGGATCTGGTCCAAGAGGCAAATATAGCTGCAGCACTTGGTAACAGGGACCATAACATAATAAAATTTAACATCCAAGGGCTGGGTGGTAGTGGATAGGATAACAAAGCAGCCCACACAGCAGTATTTAATTTCAGAAAAGGGAACTAGACAAAAATGAGGAAATTAGTTAAACAGGAATGAAAAGGTACAGTGCCAAAAGTGAAATCCTGCTGCATGGAAACTTTTAAAAGACACCATAATAGAGGCTTAATTTAAATGTATATCCCAAATTAAGAAACATAGTAAGAGGACCAAAAAAAGTGCCACTGTGGCTAACCAGCAAAGTAAAAGAAGAAGTTAGAAGGAAAAAAGCATCCTTTAGAAAGTGGAAATTAGAAAGGACCATCTTTAAAAAGTGGAAAATAGGAAGGAAAATAGAAAGGACCATAAACTCAGGTCAGGGAATTGGAAAAATGTAATTAAGAAAGCCAAAACAGAATGTGAAGAACAGCTAGCTAAAGACTCAAAAAGTAACAGCAAACATTTTCTTAAGTGTACCAAAAGCAGGAAGCCTTCTAAACAGAGTGTTTGGTCACTGGACGATGGAGAGATGGAAAGGAACACTCAAGAAAGATAAGGCCGTTGCTGAGAATCTAAATGAATTCTTTGCATCAGTCTTCACAACTGAGGATGTGAGGAAGATTCCCAAATTGGAGCCATTCTTTTTAGGTGACAAATTTGAACAAGGTCCCAGATTTAGCTGTCATTAGAAGAGGTTTTGGAACAAATCAATATATTAAACGGTAATAAGACACCAGGACCAGATGGTATTCATTCAGAGTTCTGAAGGAACTTAAATGTGAAATTGCAGAACTACTAATTGTGATATTTAAGCTATCCTTTCAATCAGCTTCTGTACCAGATGACTGGAGGATAGCTAATATGATGCCATTTAAAAAAAAAAAAAGGCTATCCATGCAATTACAGGCTGGTAAATCCAACTTCAGTACCAGGCAAATTGGTTGAAACTGTACTAAAGAACAGAATTATTAGACACATAGGTGAACACAATTTGTTGGGGAAAAGTCAACAAGGTTTTTGCAAACAGAAATCATGTCTCACCAATCTACTAGAATCTTTGAGGAGATCAGAAAGCATGTGGACAAGCGTGATCCAGTGGATATAGTGTACTTAGATTTTTAGAAAGCCTTTCAAAAGGTCTTTCACTAAAGGCTGTTAAGCAAAGTAAGCTGTCATGAGATGAGAGTGAAGGTCTTCTCACGGGTCATTAACTGGTTAAAAGATAGCAAACAAAGGGTTGGAATAAATATGCAGCTTTCACAATAGAGAGAGGTAAATAGTGGGGTCCCCCAAGGGTCTGTACTGAGACCAGTTCTGTTCAACATATTTATAAATAATCTGGGGAAAGTGGTAAATTGTGTGTGTATGTGTGCGCACAACAAAGGAAATATTTTAAATAGCAAAACTCATGTCATAACTAGGGCTTAAACTTAGCAAACTAGTCATGCATTTGACCTCTTCATGGGTTAAGCTTCCAAGTCATCAGAAATAATTATGCAAGCTAAGGAATTTTGTCAAGAAAAAAATGCTTTAGAGAATTATGAGGTTTATTTTAACGGGATTGTAAACGAAGAAAGCAAGACTGGGAATTATTGTGTGCAGATCTTTATTAAGGTGACCAGATAGCAACTGTGAAAAATAGGGGTGGGGATAGGGAAAAGATGCCTATATAAGACAAAGCCTTAAATATTGGGACTGTCCCTATAAAATTGGGACAAATGGTCACACTAATCTTTATTCAGTCAAGTCACAGAAAGCAGCTTTGCAGAGCATGCAGTACACTAGCTAATGTTGCATGTACCCCACTGCCCTCTGTTGGATAAATTATGTTAGAGCTTTTAATAAATAAAGCATATTAATTCCCTCTAGTCTAGGTAGAATTAGTGAAGCTAACCAGATTGATTCACCAGGTTGACTATTTTTTGGATACAGAGGCTGTAAAATTTAATCCCCATTTTGCATGTTTGTGGTTAGCTAATGACCTATAATGAGCTAATGGGTATACACAGGCACAGACTGCCATAAGCTCTCAAAATATGACTTTTGAATATACTGCATCATTCCCTTTGGAATGATTGGTGTTGTTTGAAGAAAAGGCATTTAATTTCCATCAAGTAAACTGAAGGTCACAGATATGGGATCTACCAGAAATGGATTTCAAACAGGTCTGGATTCTCCTTTTGAGTCCTCAGTAAGGGAAGGAGGATATATTTATGGATTTAGTTTACATAGAGATTGATGCTTGGATTTGTAAACTAAATAAATAATTAGTGGCAGCTTACCTTCCAGTCATTGGTACATAGAACATCAGAGACCTTATAGACTAGAAGTTGTTTACAGTTGTCTGGAAACATTTGTGTATTGAGTAAAAGGAGCTGATGCCCTATTAAAGTATTCAGTAGTGTTTAGACTTGTCAATTAGAAGTTGATCAGTAATATCAGAATTTAATGTTGCAATTGGATTACATAGGGTTTGCAACAGGTTACATCACAGGCACCAATTGTAACAGATTGTTCCTGCCACCATAATCCAGTTCTGTGCCCCCAACAATTGGTGAGGCTTGGGCCCATGCTTGTCCCCCTTTGTACACACCCTTGGCTATGGCTACATTGGCAAGTTAGTTTGAATTAAGGAGGCTTAATTCGAACTAACTAAAGCCATGGCTACACTAGGCTTTAGTTAGTTTGAATTAAGGGCTTCCTTAATTCTAACTAAGAAGTTCGAATAGGGTATTCGAACTAAAGGGTTAATTCGAACTAACTAGTTCAAATTAACCAATGTGGCCATGTTAATTCGAACTAATTTCTTAGTTCGAACTAACCGGCCATTGAAATGAATGGGGATCGCTAATTTGAATTAAGCAAGTGCCATTCATGCTGATTAAGCTAATTCGAACTAACTAAAATTAGTTCAAATTAGTTAGTTCGCACTAACTAATTCGAACTAATTCTAGCAAGTGTAGACATAGCCCTTGTGTTTGACTGAATGAAGGTCTATGATTCTCTGAAGGTTATATCAGTGCTGCTGATTTGGGTCAGCAAAACAATCCTTTCCTCAGAAACATATGAGCAAAAATGGGAATGATGAGACATATTAATGAGTTGCATCTGATGAAGTGGGTTTCTGCCCACGAAAGCTTATGCCTGAAGAAATTTGTTAGTCTTTAAGGCTATGTCTATACTTGTTAAGTTATGTCGAGTCTGTTAAGTCGACTTAACAAAGCATCTACACTGAAAGTCGACTTAAGTCGACCTTGTTAAATTGATTTAACAGAGCCTGTAGTGTAGACATACCCGCCAACACTGACTTTAAGTCGACTTAATAAGGTCAACTTAAGCCTTAAATCGACCTTCAGAGGTGGTGTTATTAAGTCGACTTAAGGAAGCGCTTAAGTCGACTTAACAAGCGCCCAGTGTGGACGCAGAGTTCTGTAGGTCGACTTAAGCATCCTTAGGTAGACCTAAGGCACCAGTGTAGACGCACCCTAAGATGCCACAGGACTTCTGTTGTTTTTTGCTATATACAGACTAACATGGCTACCCCTCTGGAAATTCACAAGTCAGTGGTTTCTAGTGTCATAAAGAGCTCCTGTGCCGCTGGCAATATATTTCATCAGTGTAAATGTGACACCATCCCTTACACAGGGGAAGAGTCCTATGTAAAACATCTGCAAAGTCACTACACTGTCCTGCTTCATATTGCTCCTTACAGCTCCCCCTTTTCATTATGCTTCCAGGTTCACTGTCAGGCTGGAGGGAAGTTACTAGTGGGAACGGCACAAAACCTTGGCACAAAAAGTGGAAATGTAATAATAAAGTTTGTCGATTAATACTGGAAAGTGCAAGGTCATGCATTTCGGGTCTAATAACATTATTTTTTTTATAAGTTTGGAACACATCAATTGGAAGGGACAGAGGAAATGAAGAACCTTGGATTATTAGGTGATCACAGGATGACTATGAGCTACCAGAGTGATGTTGCTCTGAAAAAAGCTAATGCAGTCCTAGGATGTATCAGGTGAGGTATTTCCAGTAGAAATAGGGAGGTGTTAGTACCATTATACAAGGCACTGGTGAGCTCATCTGGAATACTGTATGCAACTCTGGTCCTCCATATTCAAGGAAGATGAATTCAAACCGGAACAGGTGCAGAGAAGAGCTACTAGGATGATCTGTGGAATGGAAAACCTGCCTTATGAGAAGAGACTCAAAGGCTATGTCTACACTTGCAAATTAAGTCGACTTAAGGAGGCTTAAGTCAACTTAAACAAAGCCGTGTCCACACCTGGCTTTCATTAAGTCGACTTAAGCAGTTCCTTAAATCAACTTAATAACCACCTGTCTTTAGGTCGACTTAATGCTTAAGTCAATTAATTAAGTTGACCTAAGTCCGGTGTGGACGCCCTAAGTCGACTTAATTAGCTAAGTCGACCTCAGTGGCCTTCAGACCTTCCTCCCAGCATTCCTGGCAACAGGAAGGAAGAGCCTGCCTTGGGCAACCAGAGGGCAGGACAAAGCCCTGCCTACTCTGCTTTGCAGAGCTGGTCAGGCCTGCCTCAGCAGCCATGGCAGAGGGGATCCAGTGCTGCAGGAGGCCCCACTCCTGGAGCCACCAGGAGATCTTGGACCTCCTATCGATCTGGGGGGATGAGGCAGTATACTTTCAGCTGCAGGAGAGTCACCGCATCCGGGACATGTATGCCTCCATCTCCCAGGCCCTGGTGGGGAAGGGGTACACCTGTGACACCCAGCAAGTCCGGGAAAAAATAAAGGACCTCCATCAGGGCTACCAGAAGGCCCAGGAGGAAAGGCTCTGGATGGGGGCAGCCCCCACCACTAGCTGCTGGTACTACCAGCAGCTGGATGCCTTCCTGGGGCAGGAGGGCAGTGGCCAGCCAGCCCACACCATCGACTTCACCAAGGCCCCTCCCTTGATGATGACCAGGAGGAGGGCTTGGTGGACGAGAATGTGGTGCTGGACCAGGAGGAGACCAGCATCCAGCTGCAGGGCACCATACCAGCCCCAGACCCTGCTGCCAGCCCGGAGCTGATCCTTCTCCCGATGGTGGAGCCAGCCCCGGAGGAGGAGGAGCAGCTTCCCCCTGCTGAGGATGACCTGGGTGAGGGGACAGAGCGCCTGACACCTGCTGCACCTGCTGGTGAGTGTTCGCTCCCTCACTCCCTGCGGGAAGGGCTGGGCATGCTTGTGGGACAGAGACTGCAGGGGGGGCATGGCCTAGGGACAGGCAGGGTTGGGGTGCACAGAGGACCTCCTACAGGGGCAGAGGGGCAGGAGGCCCTGTGGTGGTGGGGAGCTGGAGCTGAGTGGGGCAGTGGTGTCTCGGGAGATGGAGTGGGAGGACTGTAGGCGGGAATGCCAGGGTCAGACAGCACGCGCCCGACACCTGTGGCACGTAGCCTTAGGAGAGACCCCCGGGGCAGGGCTGCCTGCAGCTCCCCATCATGGGCATTGCACCCGACCTGGGCAGCAGAGCATGACGCTATGTGCCAAGGGTCCCTGTCCCAAAGGACAGGGATTGGGAAGCAGGGGGAAGGGCAGGAGACAGCAGCAGCTGTCAGGCTGCACACCGCACTAGCTAATGGGAGGGACTCTGTTCTTTGCTTCTCTCCAGCAGTCCCTGCACCCTTGAGACGTGGCACTCCCGGGACCCCGCCAGCCCCAAGCAGGAGGAGGAGGAGGGCACATCACGCCAGGACGAGAACCTTGGGGAGCTGGTGCACGTCATGGAAGAGTCCAGGGAAAGCCTGACAGCCTGGAGGGAGCGGGTGGATGCCCACCAGAGGGCTGGGCGGGGGATGCTCCAGTGCCTGGTTGGCCTCGCGGAGCGCCAGACTGTAGCCCTCGAGCAGCAGATGGCATGCCTGCAGCAGCTGCTGGAGCTCTGGTACCTCGGCTTGCCAGGGACCCCAGCATCCCTCGTCGCGGCGGCCCAGGACACGGGGCAGACACGTGCAGGCCCAGGACCTGCCTGCCTCCAGCCATTAGCCCCAGCTCCCCACCCCAACCCGCCTTCCCCAAACCCCCTCACTACTCCCCAAAGCACACAACTCCCATCCCCTCCCTCCAAACCCCCACACTCCTCCCAAAGTCCCCAAATCCCACAGCTCCCACTCCCTCCCCCCCTCAGTTCTCACCCTCCCCAGTTTCCCCTTTGAATAAAAACCCCGTAGACTGTTCTATCATGTCTTTTGCTTTTTATTGGTTTGGGGATGGGGCTAGTGGCAGGCGGCATGCCCCATGATCAGGACGGGCACCTGCACGTCCCCGAGGGTGATGGGGAAGAAGGTGCCCGCCTGCATGTGCCAGTACAGGCCAGAGTTCCTGAGGATGTGGGCGTTGTGTGCCTTCCCTGGCCAGCCTACGTAGATATCCTGGAAGATCCCTCGGTAGTTGATGAGGGCCTGCAGGACCATGGAGTAGTACCCCTTGTAGTTCTTGTAGTTGTTGGCGCAGTGTTCCAGGGCTCGGATGGGGATGTGGGTCCTGTCCATGATGCCCCCGCAGTTGAGGAAGCTGAGTGCGGCGGGGCCTACGAGGGTGTCCTGCAGGTTGCCTTGGGTGACAAGGTGGACTAGCAGGACCCTGCTGACCTGCAGGAGGGTGGCCCCGATGGTGGCCTTGCCGATGCCAAACTGATGGGCTACGGAGCAGTAGGAGTCCAGGGTTGCCAGCTTCCAGACTGCGATGGCCACTTGCTTGTCCACAGGCGGGGCGGGTTGGAATCAGGTGTCCATGCACTGCAGAACTGGGGTGAGCTCCCAGACCAGGTGGAAGAAGGTCCGCTTGGTCATCTGAAAGTTCTGCAGCCACTGTTCGTCATCCCAGATGGTGAGGACGATGTGGTCCCACTGGTCGCTGCTGGTTTCCCATGCCCAGAAGTGACGGGGCACTGAGGGCACCATCAGCGTGGCATCTCACAGAGCCAGCGTGGTGATGAGCGTGCTGCTGTCTGCCCCCGCGCTGTTGGGGTCCCCAAGAAGCATGATACAGGCAAAGAGAGCACTGGGCAATGCGTAGCAGGTGCTGAGCACCCATCTGATAACTTGTAGGAACAGAGAGCGGTCCATAACCTCTTCAGGCTCCACATTGCCAGGCACAATGTGGAAGGTGCTGAGCTTACTTCCTGTTTTATGGGAGTGGCTGGGGGGGGGCACTTCTCTGGTGCCACGTGGCACACTTCCCATAATGCACCCCTCCTGGATCGACCTAGCAACTGCCAGTGTGGCCCCTTGAAGTTGCCTTCAGTTTCTGGTGTGGACACTCTAAGTCGACTTAACAAGGTTGACTTTAAGCCGACTTACGTCAACTTAACTAAGTCGACTTAGCGGATTGTCAGGCGCTCTGGGGGGTTTTTTGCCGTTCCCTGTAGCATGGGGATAGGTCACTTGCTGGTGCTTTCTCTGTTCTTTGAAGTTTTTAAACCATGATTTGGGGACTTCAATGACTCAGTCATAGGTTAGGTGTCTATTTCAGGAGTGGATGGGAAGTTCTGTGGCCTGCATAGTGCCAGGAGGTCAGACTACATCATTATTTTGGTCCCTTCTGGCCTCAGAATCTATGAAACTATGAACCAAGCCATGTGGCAATGTAAGCAGCTGGTGTTTTGTGACTGCTGCTTATTGTGCTAATCATAATAATCCCATTGTTACTTTGTACTCCTCTGTTTGTTTCTTGTATCTACATGTTGTCTGGGGCCAGACACTGAGACAGACCTCCTTGGTTAGGAACAATTTGTGCCACGTGCGTGTTTACAGGCTCTAGCTCAAAAGTTCCCACTCTTATGCAATATACGTAATAATGGAGTGACAAATGGGGTTTTAGGCATGGTCTAAAATCAAATACTGCACCACAGTCTCTTTGCATCAGCTGGATTGGCCCACGGGGGCCAAAGAGCAAGTTAGACTCAGCATTTGGCAGAGTCTAACATACCCCCCCACCACCCTTTCAGGCAATACTACAAGTAGCAGGCACTCCAGCCAAGTGCAAATGCTAACCCACCAGTTCTGCTATTGTGTGCCTTCACAGCAGTCCCTTGCTCTGGCACAAAGGATCCCCGAAGCACACTTGGGATGGAGGAGAGCGAGTGGCCAGGATGTTCTTATGCCATGGAAAGGTCAAGCCTCAGCACTGCCCACTTGTTAGGGCAAGCTTCGGAGCTGCTCTAGTCAGGGACGGTCTTAGGGTTCCCGGGGCCCAGGGGAAAAGTCAAGGATGGAGCACCTCACACCACACAGGGGCCCCATCCTTAATTTTTGTCCTCCCCCGGCCCTGTTACAGGCCCTCCAGGCCCCCACTGCTGGGGGGCCCAGCCCCACCACCAGCCTCACTGGGGCCTGCCCAGCCCCGCTGCAGCCTCCCGCCGGGGTGCCTAACCCCACCGCAGTCCCTGACGTCCCCCTGGCCCCATCGCAGCCAGCCTCGCC